>JAXIVJ010004923.1:0-72500 GCA_036785665.1 Chirona hameri
TCTGTGTGAACACCACAGGTACCTGGCTGCCTTCTGGGACACCCCTGTCCGTGTGACACCACAGTACCTGGCTGCCTTCTGACACCCTGTCCGTGTGACTACCACAGTACCTGGGCTGCCTTCACCTGTCGTGTGAAACCAAAGTACCTGAGTCTGACCCTGTCTGTGTGACACCCCCTTACCAGTACCTTGCTGCCTTCTGACACCCCTGTCTGTGTGACACCACAGTACCTGTCTGCCTTCTGAGCACGCTGAGTCTGTGTGACACCACAGTACCTGGCTGCCTTCTGACACCCTGTCTGTGTGACACCACAGTACCTGGGCTGCCTTCTGACACCCTGTCTGTGTGACACCACAGCTTACCTGGCTGCCTTCTGACACCCCTGTCTGTGTGACACCACAGTACCTGGCTGCCTTCTGACACCCTGTCTGTGTGACACCACAGTACCCTTGGCTGCCTTCTGACACCCTGTCTGTGTGACACCACAGTACCCTGGCTGCCTTCTGACACCTGTCCGTGTGTGACACCACAGTACCTGGCTCCTTCTGACACCCCTGTCACGTCGTGACACCACAGTTACCTGGCTGCCTTCTGACACCCTGTCCTGTAGTGACACCACAGTACCTGGCTGCCTTCTGACACCCCTGTCTGTGTGACACCACAGTACCTGGCTGCCTTCTGACACCCTGTCGCGTGTGAACACCACAGGGTACCTGGCTGCCTTCTGACACCTCTGTCCGTGTGACACCCACAGTACCGGCTGCCTTCTGACACCTGTCCGTGTGACACCACAGTAACTGGCTGCCTTCTACACCCTGTCTGGTGGACACCACAGTACCTGGCTGCCTTCTGACACCCTGGTCCGTGTGACACCACAGTAGCTGGCTGCCTTCTGTCACCCACTGTCCGTGTGACACCACAGTACCTGGCTGCCTTCTAGACACCCTGTCCGTGTGACACCACAGCGGTACCTGGCTGCTTCTGACACCCTGTCTGTGTGACCACCGACAAGTACCTGGCTGCCCTTCTGACACCCTTGTCTGTGTGACACCACAGTACCTGGCTGCCTTCTGACACCTCGTCCGTGTGACACCACAGGTACCCTGGCTGCCTTCTGACACCCTGTCTGTGTGACACCACAGTACCTGCTGCCTCTGACACCCTGTCTGATGTGACACCGACAGGTACCTGGCCTGCCTTCTGACACCCTGTCCGTGTGACACCACAGTACCTGTGCTTTCTGACAACCCTGTCTGTAGTGCCCACCACAGTACCTGGCTGCTTCTGGACACCCTGTCTGTGTGACACCACAGCTGTACCTGGCTGCCTTCTGACACCTAGTCCGTGTGTGACACCACAGTACCTGGCTGCTTCTGACACCCTGTCCGTGTGTGACACCACAGCTACCTGGCTGCCTTCTGACACCCTGTCTGTGTGACACCACAGCTGTACCTGGCTGCCTTCTGACACCCTGTCCGTGTGACACCACAGTACTGGCTGCCTTCTGACACCCTGTCCTGTGTGACACCACAGCTGTTACCTGGCTGCCTTCTGAACACCCTGTCTGTGTGACACCTACAGTACCTGGCTGCCTTCTGACACCCTGTCCGTGTGCCACCACAGTACCTGCTGCCCTTCTGACACCCTGTCCTGTGTGCCACCAAGCAGTACCCTGGCTGGGCCTTCCTGACACCCTGTCCTGTGTGACACCACAGTAACCTGGCTTGCCTTCTGACACCCTGTCTGTGTGACACCACAGTACCTGGCTGCCTTCTGACACCCTGTCTGTGTGACACCACAGTACCTGGCTTGCCTTCTGACACCCTGTCCGTGTGACACCACAGTACCTGCTGCCTTCTGACACCCTGTCTCGTGTGCCACCCACAGTACCTGGCTGCCTTCTGACACCCTGTCTGTGTGACACCACAGCTGTACCCTGCTGCTTCTGACAGACCAGTCCGTGAGCAACCACTGTACCTGGTGCCAGTCTGACAACCCTGTCTGTGTGCACACAGTACCTGGCTGCCTTCTGACACCCTGTCTGTGACACCCAGCAGTGACCTGGCTGCCCTTCTGACACCACTGTCCGGTGACACACAGCAGTACCTGGCTGCCTCTGACACCCTGTCTGTGTGACACCAGCAGTACTGCTCTGACCCCTTCCGTGTGACACCACCGTCCCCTGCCTTCTTGACACCCTGTCCGTGTGACACCACAGTACCAGGCTGCCTTCTGACAACCCTGTACCTGTGTGTGACACCAGCAGTAACCTGGCTGCCTTCTGACACCCCTGTCCTGTGTGACACCACAGTAACCTGGCTGCCTTCTGACACCCTGTCCGTGTGACACACAGTACCTGGCTGCCTTCTGACACCCTGTCGTGTGACACCACAGTACCTGGCTGCCTTCTGACACCCTGTCCTGTGTGACACCCACAGTACCTGGCTGCCTTCTGACACCCTGTCCGTGTGACACCCACAGTACCTGGCTGCCTCTGACAACCCTGTCCTGTGTGACACCACAGGTACCTGGCTGCCTTCTGACTACCTCTGTCCGTGTGACACACACAGTACCTGGCTGCCTTCTGACACCCTGTCCTGTGTGACACCACAGCTGTACCTGGCTGCCTTCTGACACCCCTGTCTGTGTGACACCACAGCTGTACCTGGCTGCCTTCTGACACCTGTCCGTGTGACACCACAGTACCTGGCTGCCTTCTGACACCCTGTTCCGTGTGACACCACAGCTTTACCTGGCTGCCTTCTGACACCCTGTCCGTGTGACACCACAAGTACCTCTGGCTGCCTTCTGACACCCTGTCGTAGTAGACACCACAGTACCTTGGCTGCCTTCCTGACACCCTGTCTGTGTGACACCACAGTACCTGGCTGCCTTCTGACACCCTGTCCTGTGTGACACCACAGTACCTGGCTGCCTTCTGACACCCTGTCCTGTGTGACACCCACAGGTACCTGGCTGCCTTCTGACACCTGTCTGTGTGACACCACAGTACCTGGCTGCCTTCTGACACCACTGTCCTGTGTGACACCACAGTACCCTGGCTGCCTTCTGACACACCCTGTCCGTGTGACACCACAGTACCTGGCTGCCTTTCCTGACACCCTGTCTGTGTGACACCACAGTACCTGGCTGCCTTCTGACACCCTGTCTGTGTGACACCCACAGTACCTGGCTGCCTTCTGACACCCTGTCTGTGTGACACCACAGTACCGGCTGCCTTCTGACACCTGTCTGTGTACACCACAGTACCTGGCTGCCTTCTGACACCCTGTCTGTGTGACACCACAGTACCTGGGCTGCCTTCTGACACCCTGTCCGTGTGGACACCACAGTACCTGGCTGCCTTCTGACACCCTGTCTCGTTGTGACACCACAGCTTACCTGGACTGCCTTCTGACACCCTGTCTGTGTGACACCACAGTACCTGGCTGCCTTCTGACACCCTGTCCGTGTGACACCACAGTACCTGGCTGCCTCTGACACCCTGTCTGTGTGACACCACAGCTACCTGGCTGCCTTCTGACACCCTGTCTGTGTGACACCACAGTACCTGGCTGCCTTCTGACACCCTGTCCGTGTGACACCACAGTACCTGGCTGCCTTCTGACACCCTGTCTGTGTGACACCAGCAGTACCTGGGCTGCCTTCTGACTCCCTGTCCGTGTGACACCACAGTACCTGGCTGCCTTCTGACACCCTGTCTGTGTGACACCACAGCTGTACCTGGCTGCCTTCTGACACCCTGTCCTGTGTGACACCACAGTACCTGGCTGCCTTCTGACACCCTGTCTGTGTGACACCACAGCTGTACCTGGCTGCCTTCTGACACCCTGTCCTGTGTGACACCACAGGTACCTGGCTGCCTTCTGACACCCTGTCCTGTGTGACACCACAGCTTACCTTGGCTGCCTTCTGACACCCCTGTCTGTGTGACACCACAGTACCTGGCTGCCTTCTGACACCACCACTGTCCGTGTGACACCACATGTACCTGGCTGCCTTTCTGACACCCTGTCTGTGTGACTCACAGCAGTACCTGGCTGCCTTCTGACACCCTGTCCGTGTGACACCACAGTACCTGGCTGCCTTCTGACACCCTGTCCTGTGTGACACCACAGTACCTGGCTGCCTTCTGACACCCTGTCTGTGTGACACCACAGTACCTGGCTGCCTTCTGACACCCTGTCCGTGTGACACCACAGTACCTGGCTGCCTCTGACTACCCTGTCCTCGTGTGACACCACAGGTAACCTGGCTGCCTTCTGACACCTGTCCTTGTGACACCACAGTACCTGGCTGCCTTCTGACACCCTGTCCCGTGGTGACACCACAGTACCTGGCTGCCTTCTGACACCCTGTCCGTGTGACACCACAGTACCTGGCTGCCTTCTGACACCCTGTCCGTGTGACACCACAGCTGTACCTGGCTGCCTTCTGACACCCTGTCTGTGTGACACCACAGCTGTACCTGGCTGCCTTCTGACACCCTGTCCGTGTGACACCACAGCTGTACCTGGCTGCCTTCTGACACCCTGTCTGTGTGACACCACAGTACCTGGCTGCCTTCTGACACCCTGTCTGTGTGACACCACAGCTGTACCTGGCTGCCTTCTGACACCCTGTCCGTGTGACACCACAGCTGTACCTGGCTGCCTTCTGACACCCTGTCTGTGTGACACCACAGTACCTGGCTGCCTTCTGACACCCTGTCCGTGTGACACCACAGTACCTGGCTGCCTTCTGACACCCTGTCTGTGTGACACCACAGTACCTGGCTGCCTTCTGACACCCTGTCCGTGTGACACCACAGTACCTGGCTGCCTTCTGACACCCTGTCTGTGTGACACCACAGTACCTGGCTGCCTTCTGACACCCTGTCCGTGTGACACCACAGTACCTGGCTGCCTTCTGACACCCTGTCTGTGTGCCACCACAGTACCTGGCTGCCTTCTGACACACCTGTCCGTGTGACACCACAGTACCTGGCTGCCTTCTGACACCCTGTCCGTGTGACACCACAGCTGTACCTGGCTGCCTTCTGACACCCTGTCCGTGTGACACCACAGTACCTGGCTGCCTTCTGACACCCTGTCCGTGTGACACCACAGTACCTGGCTGCCTTCTGACACCCTGTCCGTGTGACACCACAGCTGTACCTGGCTGCCTTCTGACACCCTGTCCGTGTGACACCACAGCTGTACCTGGCTGCCTTCTGACACCCTGTCCGTGTGACACCACAGCTGTACCTGGCTGCCTTCTGACACCCTGTCCGTGTGACACCACAGTACCTGGCTGCCTTCTGACACCCTGTCCGTGTGACACCACAGTACCTGGCTGCCTTCTGACACCCTGTCCGTGTGACACCACAGTACCTGGCTGCCTTCTGACACCCTGTCCGTGTGACACCACAGTACCTGGCTGCCTTCTGACACCCTGTCCGTGTGACACCACAGTACCTGGCTGCCTTCTGACACCCTGTCTGTGTGCCACCACAGTACCTGGCTGCCTTCTGACACCCTGTCTGTGTGACACCACAGTACCTGGCTGCCTTCTGACACCCTGTCCGTGTGACACCACAGTACCTGGCTGCCTTCTGACACCCTGTCTGTGTGACACCACAGTACCTGGCTGCCTTCTGACACCCTGTCCGTGTGACACCACAGTACCTGGCTGCCTTCTGACACCCTGTCCGTGTGACACCACAGTGCCTGGCTGCCTTCTGACACCCTGTCCGTGTGACACCACAGTACCTGGCTGCCTTCTGACACCCTGTCCGTGTGACACCACAGTGCCTGGCTGCCTTCTGACACCCTGTCCGTGTGACACCACAGCTGTACCTGGCTGCCTTCTGACACCCTGTCCGTGTGACACCACAGTACCTGGCTGCCTTCTGACACCCTGTCCGTGTGACACCACAGCTGTACCTGGCTGCCTTCTGACACCCTGTCCGTGTGACACCACAGCTGTACCTGGCTGCCTTCTGACACCCTGTCCGTGTGACACCACAGTACCTGGCTGCCTTCTGACACCCTGTCTGTGTGACACCACAGCTGTACCTGGCTGCCTTCTGACACCCTGTCCGTGTGACACCACAGCTGTACCTGGCTGCCTTCTGACACCCTGCCCGTGTGACACCACAGCTGTACCTGGCTGCCTTCTGACACCCTGTCCGTGTGACACCACAGTACCTGGCTGCCTTCTGACACCCTGTCCGTGTGACACCACAGTACCTGGCTGCCTTCTGACACCCTGTCCGTGTGACACCACAGTACCTGGCTGCCTTCTGACACCCTGTCCGTGTGACACCACAGTACCTGGCTGCCTTCTGACACCCTGTCCGTGTGACACCACAGTACCTGGCTGCCTTCTGACACCCTGTCTGTGTGACACCACAGCTGTACCTGGCTGCCTTCTGACACCCTGTCCGTGTGACACCACAGTACCTGGCTGCCTTCTGACACCCTGTCCGTGTGACACCACAGTACCTGGCTGCCTTCTGACACCCTGTCCGTGTGACACCACAGTACCTGGCTGCCTTCTTACACCCTGTCTGTGTGACACCACAGCTGTACCTGGCTGCCTTCTGACACCCTGTCCGTGTGACACCACAGTACCTGGCTGCCTTCTGACACCCTGTCTGTGTGACACCACAGCTGTACCTGGCTGCCTTCTGACACCCTGTCTGTGTGACACCACAGTACCTGGCTGCCTTCTGACACCCTGTCCGTGTGACACCACAGTACCTGGCTGCCTTCTGACACCCTGTCTGTGTGACACCACAGCTGTACCTGGCTGCCTTCTGACACCCTGTCTGTGTGACACCACAGTACCTGGCTGCCTTCTGACACCCTGTCTGTGTGCCACCACAGTACCTGGCTGCCTTCTGACACCCTGTCTGTGTGACACCACAGCTGTACCTGGCTGCCTTCTGACACCCTGTCTGTGTGACACCACAGCTGTACCTGGCTGCCTTCTGACACCCTGTCCGTGTGACACCACAGTACCTGGCTGCCTTCTGACACCCTGTCTGTGTGCCACCACAGTACCTGGCTGCCTTCTGACACCCTGTCTGTGTGACACCACAGCTGTACCTGGCTGCCTTCTGACACCCTGTCTGTGTGACACCACAGCTGTACCTGGCTGCCTTCTGACACCCTGTCTGTGTGACACCACAGTACCTGGCTGCCTTCTGACACCCTGTCTGTGTGACACCACAGTACCTGGCTGCCTTCTGACACCCTGTCCGTGTGACACCACAGTACCTGGCTGCCTTCTGGCACCCTGTCCGTGTGACACCACAGCTGTACCTGGCTGCCTTCTGACACCCTGTCTGTGTGACACCACAGTACCTGGCTGCCTTCTGACACCCTGTCTGTGTGCCACCACAGTACCTGGCTGCCTTCTGACACCCTGTCTGTGTGACACCACAGTACCTGGCTGCCTTCTGACACCCTGTCCGTGTGACACCACAGCTGTACCTGGCTGCCTTCTGACACCCTGTCTGTGTGACACCACAGTACCTGGCTGCCTTCTGACACCCTGTCTGTGTGACACCACAGTACCTGGCTGCCTTCTGACACCCTGTCCGTGTGACACCACAGCTGTACCTGGCTGCCTTCTGATACCCTGTCTGTGTGACACCACAGTACCTGGCTGCCTTCTGACACCCTGTCTGTGTGCCACCACAGTACCTGGCTGCCTTCTGACACCCTGTCTGTGTGACACCACAGTACCTGGCTGCCTTCTGACACCCTGTCCGTGTGACACCACAGTACCTGGCTGCCTTCTGACACCCTGTCTGTGTGACACCACAGTACCTGGCTGCCTTCTGACACCCTGTCTGTGTGACACCACAGTACCTGGCTGCCTTCTGACACCCTGTCCGTGTGACACCACAGCTGTACCTGGCTGCCTTCTGACACCCTGTCTGTGTGACACCACAGTACCTGGCTGCCTTCTGACACCCTGTCCGTGTGACACCACAGCTGTACCTGGCTGCCTTCTGACACCCTGTTCGTGTGACACCACAGTACCTGGCTGCCTTCTGACACCCTGTCTGTGTGACACCACAGTACCTGGCTGCCTTCTGACACCCTGTCTGTGTGACACCACAGTACCTGGCTGCCTTCTGACACCCTGTCCGTGTGACACCACAATACCTGGCTGCCTTCTGACACCCTGTCTGTGTGACACCACAGTACCTGGCTGCCTTCTGACACCCTGTCTGTGTGACACCACAGTACCTGGCTGCCTTCTGACACCCTGTCTGTGTGACACCACAGCTGTACCTGGCTGCCTTCTGACACCCTGTCTGTGTGACACCACAGTACCTGGCTGCCTTCTGACACCCTGTCTGTGTGACACCACAGTACCTGGCTGCCTTCTGACACCCTGTCTGTGTGACACCACAGTACCTGGCTGCCTTCTGACACCCTGGCCGTGTGACACCACAGTACCTGGCTGCCTTCTGACACCCTGTCCGTGTGACACCACAGCTGTACCTGGCTGCCTTCTGACACCCTGTCCGTGTGACACCCAGTACCTGGCTGCCTTCTGACACCCTGTCCGTGTGACACCACAGTACCTGGCTGCCTTCTGACACCCTGTCTGTGTGACACCACAGTACCTGGCTGCCTTCTGACACCCTGTCCGTGTGACACCACAGTACCTGGCTGCCTTCTGACACCCTGTCCGTGTGACACCACAGTACCTGGCTGCCTTCTGACACCCTGTCTTTGTGACACCACAGTACCTGGCTGCCTTCTGACACCCTGTCCGTGTGCCACCACAGCTGTACCTGGCTGCCTTCTGACACCCTGTCTGTGTGACACCACAGTACCTGGCTGCCTTCTGACACCCTGTCCGTGTGACACCACAGTACCTGGCTGCCTTCTGACACCCTGTATGTGTGACACCACAGTACCTGGCTGCCTTCTGACACCCTGTCTGTGTGACACCACAGTACCTGACTGCCTTCTGACACCCTGTCCGTGTGACACCACAGTACCTGGCGCGCTACCTGTACGGTGTGGCCTCGTTCTGGTGCCTGCTGCGCAGGGAGCGTCTGGCACCGCAGAGGGCGCGGGACGGCACCGACCTCAGTATGCACCAGTGGCGCCGTCTGCTGAGCACCACGCGCCTACCGGGACGGCAGAAGGACACCGTCCGCGCCATGTTCCAGACAGGTTAGAGGTGGAAGGGCGGGGCGGGGCGGGGCGGGGCGGGGCGGGGCGGGGCGGGGCGGGGCGGGGCGGGGCGGGACGGCACGGCACGGCACGGCACGGCACGGCACGGCACGGCACGGCACGGCACGGCACGGCACGGCACGGCACGGCACGGCACGGCACGGGTCGGGTCGGGTCGGGTCGGGTCGGGTCGGGTCGGGTCGGGTCGGGTCGGGTCGGGTCGGGTCGGGTCGGGTCGGGTCGTGGTGTGGCAGGGGGGTCGTGTGGTGTGGCAGGGGGGTCGTGTGGTGTGGACAACCACTCACCTGTTGGCGGAGTCTAGTGGACCCGTTTTCTCGGTAGTGAACACTGAACAGTTCAAGGTGAATAAGGCACCTTGCGTATGTGTTCTCATGGTGAAGTGTGTAAGAAGCAGTGTCCTAACATTTTGCGATTTGGGTGGGAAATGGCACCAAAATGTGAATAATTTTCCACTCTCACTTCCCATTTTAGGAGTTAATTTTTCACTCCCAAAGTATGAATTGTGATATTGATTCTAACATAAATATCGAATGAAAATTCATGATATCAACGATAACTACTGCTTTTCATATTCAAAACAAAGCAATATTGTACCATTTTCTGCATAATTGCATTTTCTGCAATATTGTACCGTGCATAATGAAGGGCTGCCCTTCAATGCACGGAAATGCAAGGTCTTGCAATTGGGGCATCGAAACCCAACATTTCCATACAACATTGCAGGAGCAGAGCTTGAGAGGGTTTCAATTGAGTTAGACCTAGGCATTTGGATCGACCACAGCCTCACTTATCACGAGCATACTGCAAAGACTGTCAATAAGGCGACCAGAGCCTTAGGTCTAGTAAAAGCGACTTTTGCTAGACTTACTATCCAGACACTATCCATGTTATTCAAGGCATTTGTTCGTCCACATCTAGAGTATGGCAACTGTGTTTGGGGACCTATGCTGTGTGGGGACCAGGGTGCTGTAGAACGTTACTGAGATAGTGACTGAGATATGTCATCCTAGCTATGAAGAGCGCCTGAACAAAGTGCACCTCCCAAGCATGTATTACAGAAGATGCAGGGGAGATATGTTCTTCGTCTACCAATAGTTACGCACAAGCTAAATGTCATTCCTGAAGATTTTTTCATGATGGAAAACTCTGGTCGAACTCGTGGCCACCCTCTGAAGATTCAGCAGCCTCATGTTCGTGCACAACTGAGACAGAACTCCTTTTGCATCAGAGTGGTGCCTCTATGGAACAGCCTACCAACTGATGTGGTCATGTCCCCGAATGTGAACACATTCAAGAGGAGACTCGACAAGCACTGGGAAGAACGTCAGTACAGGACTAGGCCATCCAGATAGCACTAGATACTAGTAACTGAGCGGGCTTCCTCAGGTCCCTTGGGACCTTCCATGCCTGTACCCTAACCTTAACCCTAATTTTCCACTCGCATGGTCTTTGTTTTGCTATAATTTTGCAATATGACGCCCAAGCAAAAGTGGAAATTTGGGACACTGAGTAGAAGTTAATGGTAATAACTCGGTTCACAGCCACACAGTGTCGCTTCATTGGCAGCTGCTGAGGTAGCCTGAAGTGGAATGAATTATTTGTTTAGTTCTTGGTCGTTTGTTCGTGGACCTGTTGCGATGTGTTAGCTGTGAGTGTTGTGATTTTCAATGGCCTCACCTCCGTCCTGGTCGGTGAGCAGTGCCCGGCCTCTCCTAGGTTGAGATTCTGCGCACCTCCCTCCTAGGTCATAGTCTGAGTCCGCTGTGTGCCTTTCTGCAGAGTCCGAGGGCTGCACCCCGACTCACCAGGTGGTGCTGTGGTGCTGTGTGTACCTGCAGAGTCCGAGGGCTGCACCCCACTCACCAGGTGGTGCTGTGGTGCTGTGTGTACCTGCAGAGTCCGAGGGCTGCACCCCGACTCACCAGGTGGTGCTGTGGTGCTGTGTGTACCTGCAGAGTCCGAGGGCTGCACCCCACTCACCAGGTGGTGCTGTGGTGCTGTGTGTACCTGCAGAGTCCGAGGGCTGCACCCCGACTCACCAGGTGGTGCTGTGGTGCTGTGTGTACCTGCAGAGTCCGAGGGCTGCACCCCGACCCGCCTAATGGTGCTGTGGTGCTATGTGTACCTGCAGAGTCCGAGGGCTGCACCCCGACTCACCAGGTGGTGCTGTGGTGCTGTGTGTACCTGCAGAGTCCGAGGGCTGCACCCCGACCCGCCTAATGGTGCTGTGGTGCTGTGTGTACCTGCAGAGTCCGAGGGCTGCACCCCGACCCGCCTAATGGTGCTGTGGTGCTGTGTGTACCTGCAGAGTCCGAGGGCTGCACCCCGACCCGCCTAATGGTGCTGTGGTGCTGTGTGTACCTGCAGAGTCCGAGGGCTGCACCCCGACTCACCAGGTGGTGCTGTGGTGCCAGTGTGAAATTTTTGGGAATATTACCTGGAAAATCACAGGTAATGAAAAGGTCTGATTTGTCATCCTTGGGACCATTTTTCATCCTTGACTGTAGGCAATGACTTTCAACTATAGTCAAAAATCTAAGCTTATTTGTGTTATATTCCGTCAACACATAATCAAAATATCAGTGAAGTGAATAAATATTGATCAATTGAAATTCTCACCACTATTCTGCAATACGAGTATACTAGTATACAAGAATAAGGAATTTGCTTTTATGGCTTGCATATTTTCAACACAAGACTAAGGTACAACTACAGTAATTTAAATATCTAAGAAAGAGGAATGAGGAGGTGCCCAACCTGTTACACAAACACGCTGTGAGCATGGGCAACAATTTTATTTGCGCAAGAAACGTCACATGAACAGCTTCTTTGCCTCATCTGGCCTTATCAGGGATACCATAAAACATAACTCAGAAAAGAAAGGAATTATCGCTAATTATTGCTTAACATTGTATATATATTTTTTTCCTAAAAATTTAATTCAGAATTGTATTATGTCTACACATTTACACACATCAGGCGAAGACAAGAGCCCAGATACAGGATGAAATTCAGGATGAATTGGGATGAAGTTGACCAGGCTAATGATGAAATTTCCAGGTAAACGCGGGGATTTCTCACGGATTAACGAAAGTTAAATGGCAGATTCTGAATGCAGGATCGGATAGCCTGATTCATCCTCCAGACATTGCATGCTTATTTTCCCTTTATGAGTTATATTTATTAAATGAGGGTTGTTTTCCACAAGGTGTCTGACTATGAAATATGTCTCTAATACAGGTAAGAAATAAATGTCTCTCGTCGGGATGGCTGAGGCATATTTACCTAAAATCAACATGTTTTCTGAAAAGAGATCGTTAATCTTTCCTAATAAGTGGTCAAAGTAATGTATTATATGGTATAACATACCCGAATATCTCCTTTGTAAATTCCCGAAAAAAATCATCATTTGAATGGTGTCCAGGCTACAGCATGGACGCCGAATATTTGGTTTGTTTGTGAAAGATAGACTGTAATATTTGTATGGATGACGAGGGAGTTCAAGCTACGTCATCTGGTATGATTATTGCATGATCTGTTGCACAGAAGACTAGCAATAGCCCCTAAAAGTTACCCTCATTTTCGGGATGAAAGTTCCGTGGGAGACTGCCGTGAATCAAATGTTTTAGCAGCACCGGCTCTTTTGACTCTTTGAAACGACGAATCTGACGCAACAAATCGCGCAGCGTATTCACGGTATATACAAATACTAGCGCATATTTGGAACTGGAACACTTCGTAATCTTGATTTAACGACTGATTCCTACGGCGTACAGGGTGAAAATTACATTGCACAAGACACCGGCCGCATCCGCGGCTCGGATCACATCCCGTTTCTCCGCGCGGAGGCGCCCCGAGTCAAATAGCGCAGTCGGTAGTGTATCGAACTTTTGATATAGGTGACGTTGCTTGATGCGGAGTTCGAATCTCTTCCAAGGAAATATTTGTTTCTCTCAAATTATTTCGCGGTTTACTATTGCGTGTTGCATGATTATTTTGGTATGCCACGGTTGCCCTGAAAATTCGGAATGAAAATTGTACTCTTCCCGTGGGCCGGAGCTGTGTGCGCCTGGGCCTCCTGCTTGGGCCCAGATGCCTCCTGTGTGGGCCCCGACCTGCGTGGGCCTGAACCTCCTGAGTGGGCCCAGACTCTTTCTGCGTGGGCCTGGTCCTCCTGCGTGGGCCCGAACCTCTCTTGCGTGGGCCCGGACCTCCTACTTGGGCCCGGACCCCTCCTGTGTGGGCTCGGACCTGCGTGGGCCCGAAACCCTCTTGCGTGGGACGGGACTTGCGTGGGCCCGAAACAATCTTGCGTGGCCCCGAAACCATCTCGCGTGGGCCCGAACCTGCGTGGGCCGGACCCCTCTTGCGTGAAGCCGGACCTGCCCGGGCCTCCTGCGTGGGCCCTGATCCCTCCTGCGTGGGCCCGAAACCCTCTTGCGTGGGACCGGACCTGCGTGGCCCCGAACCCCTCCTGCGTGGACCCGGACCTGCGTGGGCCCGAAACCCTCTTGCGTGGTCCCGGACCTCCTACTTGGGCTCGGATCCCTCCTGTTTGGGCAGGAGGGGTATAAATCCCCGAGTTTGACATTGTTCAGAGTGCTTTAATGTTTATCAAACTGTACCTAGGTAACCGCGTTAGTTCGGATGCCTACCAGAAGTCTCTTTCAGCACCGAGGGACCTCCTTTTAGGCCCCCTCCGGGGGCCCAAGCGGGTCGGCCCAAAAGGGCCCTTTGGGGGCATAGGGGGATCCTAGGACCCCTAGGATCCCCTTGGCTACGCCCCTGATTCTAGGTATTATTTTGTGAAAACCAAGACGAAAATGTTAGTGCAACAGTGAGCCACTCGGGCCCTTCGTGGTTGCACGTCCGTGATGATTGTCGCGTGATTTGGAATGTAAACTTGCAATAGCCATTAAGTCGTCACCTCAAAAACAACTAATAGCTGGAAAATAAATATATACCTAGGAAAACAAATATAACCGAACCTAACCTAACCAAGTCTCTGCCTACTGCAAGTCTCCATGCTTCAACTTTCAAGCATGCTTATTACTTTTAGACACAGCTTGGGCTTATCATTATTAAATTAAATGTGCATTTTTTAAATATCTTTCTTTAAATACATCAAATATTTCAAGACAGACGATATCTGTGTGACCTTAAACAAGATTCTCGGACTCCACATTTGTGTGGACAAAACATCCCAATTCACAGCACTATGCCTATTGCCTAGCTTCAACGCAATTGAATGTCCAGACGAATATATGCATACTTATTGGAGGTTTACCTAGTAGCCTATACTGATCACAAGTTTAAATTTAGGACAGTTTACATGCAGAAGTTTGCATACAGGACCTACAGGACCTGCTTATGGCAAATATCCATGCTTTGCCATGCTCCATGTCTCAAAATTGACCTAAGTGAGAACTTCTCGGAAAGTTTGAAACTTTTAAGGTGCCATGAATACTGGCCCCATTGTAGATGTCAGACGTCAGTTAAGGAATCATCATCCTGCATAGCTGCAGTACAATTTTGAGCTATATAATAAGCTTTACAATTTTTTTAGGTCGCAGCACTCAGGTTCGTACTTAGGTTCAACTGTCTCATAAGTCATCATTGTGTTCAGAGGTCAGCATATTTTTTCATCACTGACTGCTGAAAACCATAATTTTTTTCATCAGCACAGTTAACTGTAAAATACAAATTTAACACTGTGTGGTGCTGTGTGTACCTGCAGAGTCCGAGGGCTGCACCCCGTCCCGTCTGATGGTGCTGTGGTGCTGTGTACCTGCACTCTGCAGAGTCCGAGGGCTGCACCCCAACCCGCCTAATGGTGCTGTGGTGCTGTGTGTACCTGCAGATTCCTAGGGCTGCACCCCGACTCACCAGATGGTGTTGTGGTGCTGTGTGTACCTGCAGAGTCCGAGGGCTGCACCCCAACCCGCCTAATGGTGCTGTGGTGCTGTGTGTACCTGCAGATTCCTAGGGCTGCACCCCGACTCACCAGATGGTGTTGTGGTGCTGTGTGTACCTGCAGAGTCCGAGGGCTGCACCCCGACCCGCCTGATGGTGCTGTGGTGCTGTGTGTACCTGCAGAGTCCGAGGGCTGCACCCCGACTCACCAGGTGGTGCTGTGTGTATCTGCAGAGTCCGAGGGCTGCACCCCACTCACCAGGTGGTGCTGTGGTGCTGTGTGTACCTGCAGAGTCCGAGGGCTGCACCCCGACTCACCAGGTGGTGCTGTGGTGCTGTGTGTACCTGCAGAGTCCGAGGGCTGCACCCCACTCACCAGGTGGTGCTGTGGTGCTGTGTGTACCTGCAGAGTCCGAGGGCTGCACCCCGACTCACCAGGTGGTGCTGTGGTGCTGTGTGTACCTGCAGAGTCCGAGGGCTGCACCCCGACTCACCAGGTGGTGCTGTGGTGCTGTGTGTACCTGCAGAGTCCGAGGGCTGCACCCCGACTCACCAGGTGGTGCTGTGGTGCTGTGTGTACCTGCAGAGTCCGAGGGCTGCACCCCGACTCACCAGGTGATGTGTGTGCTGTGTACCTGCAGAGTCCGAGGGCTGCACCCCAACTCACCAGGTGGTGCTCTGTAACGGTCGTCTCTTCACGGCGCCCCTGCTGGAGCCGGAGACGGAGCTGCCGCTCACCATCGAGGAGTACCAGACGATGTTGGAGCGGGTGTGGCAGCGGGCCAGCACCGAGCCTGGACCCGGCCTGGCCTCACTCACCGCCGATAACAGGGCACGCTGGGCAGAGGTGGGTTACTGCGGAAGAACAGAACACGCTGGGCAGAGGTGGGTTACTGCGGAAGAACAGGACACGCTGGGCAGAGGTGGGTTACTGAGGAAGAACAGGACACGCTGGGCAGAGGTGGGTTACTGCGGAAGAACAGGACACGCTGGACAGAGGTGGGCTACTGCGGAAGAACAGGACACGCTGGGCAGAGGTGGGTTACTGCGGAAGAACAGGACACGCTGGGCAGAGGTGGGTTACTGCGGAAGAACAGGACACGCTGGGCAGAGGTGGGTTACTGAGGAAGAACAGGACACGCTGGGCAGAGGTGGGTTACTGCGGAAGAACAGGACACGCTGGACAGAGGTGGGCTACTGCGGAAGAACAGGACACGCTGGGCAGAGGTGGGTTACTGAGGAAGAACAGGACACGCTGGGCAGAGGTGGGTTACTGCGGAAGAACAGGACACGCTGGGCAGAGGTGGGTTACTGCGGAAGAACAGGACACGCTGGGCAGAGGTGGGTTACTGAGGAAGAACAGGACACGCTGGGCAGAGGTGGGTTACTGCGGAAGAACAGGACACGCTGGGCAGAGGTGGGTTACTGAGACGAAACAAAGACAACCCAACACGCTGGGCTATAATATTGGCACTTGACAATTTTTGTTTTAAAATATACACAAGTTGTGGAGGCTGCTAAAGAAATGTGTATTATTAAGCCACCTCAAATTGTTTATGTTTCCGCATTTTGTTCCAGACAAACCTCAATAATTGAGGTGATTTGGGCGGATTATCTTGAGTTAAAAGACAGTTCACCCGATTATACATCGTCTTCAAAATATAAACTGCTACGTCTGTCTTTCCGACTGTTCCATTTCACTGCCGCCGCCATTCTGCTGTTTGACCCTCCCCCCCCCCCCCGGCCGCCGTCCGCAGAACCGGGAGCACCTGCGCCAACTAAGCCCTGAGAACGCCGCCGCTCTGGAGGTGGTCGAGTCGGCTGTCTGCCACGCGGCGCTCGAGACGGTGCCTGGCCTCAACCGGGACCGAACGCTGCGACTGAACCTCTGTGGCGACGGGTCCAGCCGCTGGGCAGACAAGAGTCTGACGGCCGTGGCCTACACGGATGGTTACGGCGGAAACTATTGTGATGTGAGTGTGGTGGGAGAGGGGGAGGGGTGGCTGTGTGGGATGGGTGGGTGGGTGGGTGGGTGGGTGGGTGGGTGGGTGGGTGGGTGGGTGGGTGGGTGGGTGGGTGGGTGGGTGGGTGGGTGGTTGGGTGGTTGGTTGGTTGGTTGGTTGGTTGGTTGGTTGGTTGGTTGGTTGGTTGGTTGGTTGGTTGGTTGGTAGAAGCGGTGACGGTCTGCGCCGTCGTGCGAGGCCTTGAGGCAGTTTTTCGGTCAGTATCTGTACTCTGTAGCGGAGGTCTCTTCTGGTGTGGTGGGGACCTCGACCTCCACCGGGACACCTAATCAACACTACCCTGTTGGCAAATGGCGAGGAATACTCTTGTTAGAGTGAATATAGCTCAGCTCTGAACAGTCACAGCATCCCCTTAGTCCAGTACACGGCTGTCCCGTCTGCCGTGCATCCATTTACTCCGTGTTCGCTTGGACGCTCTCCGCTCTGCCTCCCCTTTTAACACCACACTCTCCTTGTTACTCTTTCCCTGTGACTGGTGCCTGTGACTGGTGCCTGTGACTGGTGCCTGTGACTGGTGCCTGTGACTGGTGCCTGTGACTGGTGCCTGTGACTGGTGCCTGTGACTGGTGCCTGTGACTGGTGCTTGTGACTGGTGCCTGTGACTGTGTCTCCCTGTGTCCTGACCCCTGTGTGTGTCCTGACCAGTGTGTGCCTTGACTAGTGAGTAGTGTGTCCTGACCAGTGTGTGTCCTGACCAGTGTGTGTCCTGACCAGTGTGTGTCCTGACCAGTGTGTCCGGACCAGTGTGTCCTGACCAGTGTGTCCTGACCAGTGTGTCCTGACCGTCGTATCTCTATGTTCGGCAGCACTCGCCCATGGACGCCATGACCCTGGTGGCCCAGGGCTGGTTCAGTCACCTGCAGGAGCTCGACTTCAACCGGCATGGCCGGCTGGTGACCCCCGTGCGGGAACACCTCTGTGAGCCGCGCGAGCTTGTCTTCACTGTGGATGACCGTGTCCGGAGGGACATCCAGGTGGCCAGGGACACCAGTCTACCCCTGGTTAGTGAACGGGAGGGACATCAGGTGGCCAGGGACACCAGTCTACCCCTGGTTAGTGAACGGGAGGGACATCAGGTGGCCAGGGACACCAGTCTACCCCTGGTTAGTGAACGGGAGGGACAACAGGTGGCCAGGGACATCAGTCTACCCCTGGTTAGTGAACGGGAGGGGCAGGGACTGGTGTGTCGGGAGGGACATCCAGGTGGCCAGGGACATCAGTCTACCCCTGGTTAGTGAACGGGAGGGACAGGGACTGGTGTGTCGGGAGGGACATCCAGGTGGCCAGAGACATCAGTTTACCCCTGGTTAGTGAACGGGAGGGGCAGGGACTGGTGTGTCGGGAGGGACATCCAGGTGGCCAGGGACACCAGTCTACCCCTGGTTAGTGAACAGGAGGGGCAGGGACTGGTGTGTCGGGAGGGACATCCAGGTGGCCAGGGACATCAGTCTACCCCTGGTTAGTGAACGGGAGGGACATCCAGGTGGCCAGGGACATCAGTCTACCCCTGGTTAGTGAACTGGAGGGACATCCAGGTGGCCAGGGACATCAATCTACCCCTGGTTAGTGAACGGGAGGGGCAGGGACTGGTGTGTCGGGAGGGACATCCAGGTGGCCAGGGACATCAGTCTACCCCTGGTTAGTGAACGGGAGGGGCAGGGACTGGTGTGTCGGGAGGGACATCCAGGTGGCCAGGGACACCAGTCTACCCCTGGTTAGTGAACGGGAGGGGCAGGGACTGGTGTGTCGGGAGGGACATCAGGTGGCCAGGGACACCAGTCTACCCCTGGTTAGTGAACGGGAGGGGCAGGGACTGGTGTGTCGGGAGGGACATCCAGCAATCCTGTCGTGGGGACGGACTTTCAGGTCTGTCCTGGTAGTTCAGGAGCTTCCAGAGTTCATGAGTAGCCAGTGGTCTGTCGCCAGTTTCTTATGTTCGTCAGTTTCACATCATAACTGTGGCGTATTGTTTGGTTTCTTCGCCCTGCCCTGCCCTGCCCTGCCCTGCCCTGCCCTGCCCTGCCCTGCCCTGCCCTGCCCTGCCCTGCCCTGCCCTGCCCTGCCCTGCCCTGCCCTGCCCTGCCCTGCCCTGCCCTGCCCTGCCCTGCCCTGCCCTGCCCTGCCCTGCCCTGCCCTGCCCTGCCCTGCCCTGTCCTGCCCTGCCCTGCCTTGACCTGCCCTGCCCTGCCCTGCCCTGCCCTGCCCTGCCCTGCCCTGCCCTGCCCTGTCCTGTCCTGTCCTGTCCTGTCCTGTCCTGTCCTGTCCTGTCCTGTCCTGCCCTGCCCTGCCCTGCCCTGTCCTGTCCTGCCCTGTCCTGTCCTGTCCTGTCCTGTCCTGTCGTCCTGTCGACCTGCCCTGACCTGCCCTGACCTGTCGACCTGTCCTGTCCTGTCCTGTCCTGCCCTGCCCTGTCCTGCCCTGATCTGCCCTGCCCTGCCCTGATCTGCCCTGTCCTGCCCTGCCCTGCCCTGCCCTGCCCTGCCCTGCCCTGCCCTGCCCTGCCCTGCCCTGCCCTGCCCTGCCCTGCCCTGCCCTGCCCTGCCCTGCCCTGCCCTGCTCTGCCCTGCCCTGCTCTGTCCTGTCCTGTCCTGCCCTGTCCTGCCCTGCCCTGCCCTGCCCTGACCTGATCTGCCCTGACCTGACCTGACCTGACCTGACCTGACCTGCCCCGACCTGCCCCGACCTGCCCTGACCTGCCCTGCCCTGACCTGACCTGCCCTGACCTGATCTGCCCTGTCCTGACCTGTCCTGCCCTGCCCTGCCCTGCCCTGCCCTGCCCTGCCCTGCCCTGCCCTGCCCTGCCCTGCCCTGCCCTGCCCTGCCCTGCCCTGCCCTGCCCTGCCCTGCCCTGCCCTGCCCTGCCCTGCCCTGCCCTGCCCTGCCCTGCCCTGCCCTGCCCTGCCCTGCCCTGCCCTGCCCTGCCCTGCCCTGCCCTGCCCTGATCTGCCCTGCCCTGCCCTGATCTGACCTGATCTGCCCTGCCCTGACCTGCTCTGTCCTGACCTGACGTGACCTGACCTGACCTCCCGTGTGCCACAGCTGCGTGATGTGACCATCATCAGTCGCCGGTACGCACGCTACGGCAAGCTGTGGATCCGGTCTCAGGGATTCCACCCGGACGCCTTCGTACAGATGGCGCTGCAGCTGGCCTACTACCGGCACCACGGACGGTGAGGGGGGGGGGGGGGGGCGTGAGGGCCTACTGCCGGCACCACGGACGGCGAGTGGCGTGGGGGAGGGGCTGATGCTCGGACCCTGCTGACTCCCCGGGTCTGGAGTTCCTACTGGCACCTGACCAGACCAGATCTAACTTGGCCATACCTGTCCTGCTTTGGGCAGATCAGACCTGACCTGACATCCTGTCCGATCTAGCCATATCAGCCTTTTGTCAACATCGGTGATCGTATCAGAAATCAAAAGAAATATAATGATAATGGAATCCTAAATAGCTCTCGAGACCCATTTCATGTCTGGCTAATATAAGGCGCGCTTTTGTTCTTGGTGCGCCTGTCAGGTGGGAGCAGGCATTCCGGTCACGACCCCTCCCCAACTGAATCCTCTCATGGTAACCAGTATCTAAGCCGAGTGAGAGGTAACCAATAACCACGGCTGGTAACTGGGGCGAGTGACTCAAACTGGCTCCAGAGTAAGACCCAAGTGATCTGCAGATGTGGTGGCCGGGTGTGGTGACTGGTGCTCGACTGGTGCTCGACTGGTGCTCGACTGGTGCTCTCGACTGGTGCTCGACTGGTGCTCTCGACTGGTGCTCTCGACTGGTGCTCTCGACTGGTGCTCTCGACTGGTGCTCGACTGACCATTGTGTCCGTTTGTCTCTATAGCGCCGCACCCACGTACGAAACGGCGACCACTCGACGCTTCTACAAGGCGCGCACGGAGACGGTACGCTCGTGCACGCCGCAGGCGCTGGCCTGGTGTCGGGCGATGACGTCAGACTCGGCTGTGGTGAGTGGAGCGCTGGGGTGAGGGCTGGGGCGGCGCTGGGACAGCGCTGGGGTGGCGCTGGGTTGGCGCTGGGGCGGCGCTGGGGCGGCGCTGGGGCGGCGCTGGGGCGGCGCTGGGGCGGCGCTGGGGCGGCGCTGGGGCGGCGCTGGGGCGGCGCTGGGGCGGCGCTGGGGCGGCTCTGGGTCGGCGCTGGGGCGGCTCTGGGGCGGTGGAGGTGATGTGGTGTACAGAGTATGGCCGTTGCCTGACGCCCAATACTAATGACCTGCCTGCGGTTCTGACTGTCCCCTGCTGATCCAGTCCGGCCCTGTGTGACCTCGTGTGATCCTGATCACCCCATATCACCCCGGTGCCCCGTATGACCTCATGTAACCCTGTCTGCCCCCTTCTGACCCATGTTAACACGTCTGACTCCATGCCACTCCATGTAACCCCATGTAACCCCATGTAACCCTTTTGACCCCATCTGACTCATGTCACCCCATGCCACCCCTATATAACTACGTGCGACCCCATGCCGCCCTATCTCACCCCATGTCACCCTTGACCCTTCTGACCCTGTGTCTGACTCTTCTGACCATATGTCACCCTTCTGCCCCGTGTCTGACCCTTCTGCCCCTGTGTCTGACCCTTCTGACCCCCGTC
Organism: Chirona hameri; assembly: GCA_036785665.1. NCBI lineage: Eukaryota > Metazoa > Arthropoda > Thecostraca > Balanomorpha > Balanidae > Chirona > Chirona hameri. The sequence continues at coordinate 21,774 of JAXIVJ010004923.1, forward strand.
TCTGACCCTTCTGCCCCTGTATCTGACCCTGTGTCGGACCCTTCTGATCCTATGTCACCCCCTCTGCCCCTGTATCTGACCCTTCTGACCCTGTGTCTGTCCCTGTGTCTGCCCGTGTCTGACCCTTCTGCCCCTGTGTCTGCCTCTGTGTCTGACCCTTCTGCCCCCATGTCTGACCCTTCTGTCCCTGTCTGACCCTTCTGCCCCTGTGTCTGACCCTATGTCGCCCCTTATGCCCCTGTGTCTGACCCTGTGTCTCCCCTTGTCTGCCTCTGTGTCTGATCCTTCTTCCCCTGTGTCTGCCTCTGTGTCTGACTCTTCTGTCCCGTGTCTGCCCCTTCTGCCCGTGTTTGACCCTTCTGCCCCCGCCCCCGTGTCTGACCCTATGTCGCCCCTTCTGCCCCTGTGTCTGACCCTGTGTCGCCCCTTCTGCCCCCGTGTCTGACCATTCTGTCCCCGTGTCTGACCCTTCTGCCCCCTGTGTCTGACCCTTCTGACCCTATGTCATCCTTTCTGCCCCCGTGTCTGACCCTTCTGGCCCTATGTCACCCCTTCTGTCCCCGTGTCTGCCCCTGTGTCTGCCCCCGTGTCTGACCCTTCTGCCCCTGTGTCTGACCCTTCTGCCCCCCGTGTCTGCCCCTGTGTCTGACCCTTCTGCCCCCCTTGTCTGCCCGCGTGTCTGACCCTTCTGCCCCTGTGTCTGACCCTTCTGCCCCTGTGTCTGACCCTTCTACCCCCCCCCCGGTCTGTCCCTGTGTCTGACCCTTCTGCCCCCCGTGTCTGACCCTTCTGCCCCCCGTGTCTGACCCTTCTGCCCCCCCGTGTCTGCCACCGTGTCACCCCTTCTGACCCCGTGTATCACCAGGCGGCCGACCGGCGGCGGCTGCTGCGTGCCGCGGTGGACCGTCACGTCGATCTGGCTCGCCAGGCCGCCGACGGCCACGGCTGCGACCGACACCTGTTCGGACTACAGATCCTGGCGGCGGAGACCGGCCTGCCCACGCCGGACATCTTCACCGACTCCATGTGGAAGAGGAGGTGAGACGGGCTGATGTGCCGGGCTGGCAGGACTGGGTGGCCCGGCAGCGAGTTTCCGAAGTCCCACACTATTCAGATCTGGCTCAAACGGGTGACGTCACCGCGCTGCGTTGACGGCAGGCCGCCCATATTAACTGGCTTTTAAGTTAGCGAAGATAAACTCGGTCGTTGTGTTGTCCATAGTTGATGGGTTCTAATTTTAGCGAGCTCTTTTTCTCTTTTTTCCTTCAAATTCTTCGGAATCGATTGGCGTAGCGGAACGCACAAACAGCCATTAGAGAGCATGCAAAAAGTCAATGATAATGTGTAATGAACAGGTCAGTCACGTGGATTCTCCGTTCACCACGCACACTGGAAGGTGAAGGGGTCTGAGAATTACGCGTCCTGGAAGGGGGGAAGTCGCCCCCTGATATCTCAGCTCATATAAGACCTAGAATAACGAAATTTGGGAGGTAGGAGGGGGCTGTAGAGAACTCTATCATGTGCAATTTTTGCCCCTAGGCATGACACTTGGTCTTCAAGGTCAAATGACATCATCAAATGTAAATTTTCCCCAAATATGAACTTCTTCAGGTAGGAACAAACCGAACAAAAAAAAACACTCAAAAGCTCTTGGAACGCACTTTCGCATTGATATACTCAGTTTTGAGCTCAGATAGATAGTGTAGACACCACTGGTCATCAAACTTAAAAATGACAATTTTAGGCGAAGAGTTGGCCAAACACGCCGCTTTGTAACTATCTATCTGATGAACTATGTTTCTACTTTAACCTGACCTGGTGCATCGGCGTATCCAAGGGGGGCTACAGGGGCCATGCCCCCCCCCCCCACCCTGGAGGCCAGCGGGCCCCTCTGGCCTTTTACCTTTAGAGAACCCTGTCAATCTGCTGCGGGCCTCAGCCAGCATTTGTATAGGGCTTGCCGACCTGAAGAGGGCCTCTATCGGCATTTGGATGGCCCTACCGATCTGTAAAGGGCCCTCTTACAGCATTCAGGGCCCTGTCGATCTGTAGAGGGCCCTCTCAGGCCGACGTCGGAAACAGACAGGCCGACAGAAGACCCTCTCAGGCCAACGGAGGGCCCTCTCAGGCCGACGGAGGGCCCTTTCAGAACGACGGAGGGCCCTCTCATGCCGACGGAGGGCCCTCTCATGCCGACGGAGGGCCCTCTCAGGCCAACGGAGGGCCCTCTCAGGCCGACGGAGGGCCCTCTCAGGCTGACGGAGGGCCCTCTCAGGCCGACAGAGGGCCCTCAGGCCGACGGAGGGCCTTCTCAGGCAGACGGAGGGCCCTCTCAGGCCGACGGAGGGCCCTCAGGCCGACGTAGGACCCTCTCAGGCCGACGGAGGACCCTCTCAGGCCGACGGAGGACCCTCTCAGGCCGACGGAGGACCCTCTCAGGCCGACAGAGGGCCCTCTCAAACCGACGGAGGGCCCTCTCAAACCGACGGAGGGCCCTCTCATGCCGACGGAGGGCCCTCTCATGCCGACGGAGGGCCCTCTCAGGCCGACGGAGGGCCCTCAGGGCGACGTACGGCCCTCTCAGGCCGACAGAGGGTCCACTCAGGCCGACGGAAGGTCCACTCAGGCCGACGGAAGGTCCACTCAGGCCGACGGAGGGCCCTCTCAGGCCGACGGAGGGCCCTCTCAGGCCGACGGAGGGCCCTCTCAGGCCGACGGAGGGCCCTCTCAGGGCGACGTACGGCCCTCTCAGGCCGACAGAGGGTCCACTCAGGCCGACGGAGGGCCCTCTCAGGCCGACGGAGGGCCCTCTCAGGCCGACGGAGGGCCCTCTCAGGCCGACGGAAGGTCCACTCAGGCCGACGGAAGGTCCACTCAGGCCGACGGAGGGCCCTCTCAGGCCGACGGAGGGCCCTCTCAGGCCGACGGAGGGCCCTCTCAGGGCGACGTACGGCCCTCTCAGGCCGACAGAGGGTCCACTCAGGCCGACGGAAGGTCCACTCAGGCCGACGGAGGGCCCTCTCAGGCCGACGGAGGGCCCTCTCAGGCCGACGGAGGGCCCTCTCAGGCCGACAGAGGGTCCACTCAGGCCGACGGAAGGTCCACTCAGGCCGACGTACGGCCCTCTCAGGCCGACAGAGGGTCCACTCAGGCCGACGGAAGGTCCACTCAGGCCGACGGAGGGCCCTCTCAGGCCGACGGAGGGCCCTCTCAGGGCGACGTACGGCCCTCTCAGGCCGACAGAGGGTCCACTCAGGCCGACGGAAGGTCCACTCAGGCCGACGGAGGGCCCTCTCAGGCCGACGGAGGGCCCTCTCAGGCCGACGGAGGGCCCTCTCAGGCCGACGGAGGGCCCTCTCAGGCCGACGGAGGGCCCTATCAGGCCGACAGAGGGTCCACTCAGGCCGACGGAAGGTCCACTCAGGCCGACGGAGGGCCCTCTCAGGCCGACGGAGGGCCCTCTCAGGCCGACGGAGGGCCCTCTCAGGCCGACAGAGGGTCCACTCAGGCCGACGGAAGGTCCACTCAGGCCGACGGAGGGCCCTCTCAGGCCGACGGAGGGCCCTCTCAGACCGACAGAGGGTCCACTCAGGCCGACGGAAGGTCCACTCAGGCCGACGGAGGGCCCTCTCAGGCCGACGGAGGGCCCACTCAGGCCGACGGAGGGCCCACTCAGGCCGACGGAGGGCCCTCTCAGGCCGATGGAGGCTCTCAGGTCAACAGAGGATCGTCTCTGTCTCTGTGTCATAGGGTTCTCTGTCGACCCTCAACAGAGAGGTCGACAGAGAGCCATATGAAGCCGACCGAGGGACTCATAAATGAAAGTAAAAATGGGCCCCTAAGCCTGCGGTAGTACCTGCGGGTGTCCAGGGTACCCCCTTGGGGACGCCCCTGTACCTACTTAACCTACTGTCACACAGGTATAGGTACCGCCTACCGTGTAGGTGGGGTGAACGATATGTGAAGTATTTCATGCTTGGTAAGCAACTAAATAAATTACTCATATAGTGTCAATTATTACCGTTAGGAGAACGTAGCGTTATGGTGACCTTGGAAGAGCGCTGTCATTGGCCCGTCATTGCCAGGGAATGACGTCACGTTAAGGTGACGTCATTCCACACCAATAGGAGGCCAGAGATCTGAATAGTGTGGGACTTCGGAAACTCGCGGCCCGGCACCCGCGGGTTGACGGTCTGTGACTGGTATGTTGCGGATATGTGTGTGTGGAGGGAGGGGCGAGGAGGGAGGGAGGGAGGGAGGGAGGGAGGGAGGGAGGGAGGGAGGGAGGGAGGGAGGGAGGGAGGGAGGGAGGGGAGGGAGGGAGGGAGGGAGGGAGGGAGGGAGGGAGGGAGGGAGGGAGGGAGGGAGGGAGGGAGGGAGGGAGGGAGGGAGGAAGGAAGGAAGGGAGGGAGGGGAGGGAGGGAGGGAGGGAGGGAGGGAGGGAGGGAGGGAGGGGAGGGAGGGAGGGAGGGAGGGAGGGAGGGAGGGAGGGAGGGAGGGAGGGGGTGGTATGGTAACAGCACAGGCTGCAGTCGTAAGCATGGTGCTGCGACTGTCTGGCGCTGCGACTGTCTGGTGCTGCGACTGTCTGGCCGTCTGGCCGAGTAGCCGCCGGCGTCTGTCGTAGAATCGCCTCGGTCTGTAGACGGGTTGATATTTGACTGATGCTCATTGGTACCGTCTTCAATCTCCCTATGGTAGCGGTCCGGTGTGACTGTGTATGATGTGACTGACGTGGGTCCAGTGTGACTGATGTGGGTCCGTTGTGACTGTGACTGATGTGTAACTGATGTGTGTCCGGTGTGACTGATATGGGTACGGTGTGACTGAGTCTGATGTGACTGACGTGGGTCCGGTGTGACTGTGTATGATGTGACTGCCGTGGGTCCAGTGTGACTGACGTGGGTCCGGTGCGACTGTGACTGATGTATAACTGTTGTGTGTCCGGTGTGACTGACATGGGTACGGTGTGACTGAGTCTGATGTGACTGACGTGGGTCCGACGTGACTGAGTCTGATGTGACTGACGTGGGTCCAGTGTAACTGTGACTGACGTGGGTCCGGTGTGACTGTGACTGATGTGCAACTGACGTGGACCTCTTGTTCCTCCGACTGATATAATTTGTATCGGCAGCGGCGGCAGCGGCAACTTTGTGCTATCCACCAGCACCACTGGCTACACGCCGTGTTTCGGGGTCACCGCGGCCATGGTGCGCGACGGGTACGGCTGCTTCTACTCCATCGAGCCCGACAGGTGAGCAGAGGACCGGGAGGTGCAGCTGGGCTGACGACGGAGCGGGGGTGACGCGGCCGCTGGCACGGGACGGGGGAGGAGGGTCTGACCGAGAGGTGCAGCTGGGCTGACGACGGAGCGGGGTGACGCGGCCGCTGGCACGGGACGGGGGAGGAGGGTCTGACCGGGAGGTGCAGCTGGGCTGACGACGAAGCGGGGTGACGCGGCCGCTGGCACGGGACGGGGGCGGAGGGTCTGACCGGGAGGTGCAGCTGGGCTGACGACGGAGCGGGGGTGACGCGGCCGCTGGCACGGGACGGGGGAGGAGGGTCTGACCGGGAGGTGCAGCTGGGCTGACGACGGAGCGGGGTGACGCGGCCGCTGGCACGGGACGGGGGAGGAGGGTCTGACCGGGAGGTGCAGCTGGACTGACGACGGAGCGGGGTGACGCGGCCGCTGGCACGGGACGGGGGAGGAGGGTCTGACCGGGAGGTGCAGCTGGGCTGACGACGGAGCGGGGTGACGCGGCCGCTGGCACGGGACGGGGGAGGAGGGTCTGACCAAGAGGTGCAGCTGGGCTGACGACGGAACGGGGTGACGCGGCCGCTGGCACGGGACGGGGGAGGAGGGTCTGACCGAGAGGTGCAGCTGGGCTGACGACGGAGCGGGGTGACGCGGCCGCTGGCACGGGACGGGGGAGGAGGGTCTGACCGGGAGGTGCAGCTGGGCTGACGACGGAGCGGGGTGACGCGGCCGCTGGCACGGGACGGGGGAGGAGGGTCTGACCGAGAGGTGCAGCTGGGCTGACGACGGAGCGGGGTGACGCGGCCGCTGGCACGGGACGGGGGAGGAGGGTCTGACCGAGAGGTGCAGCTGGGCTGACGACGGAGCGGGGTGACGCGGCCGCTGGCACGGGACGGGGGAGGAGGGTCTGACCGGGAGGTGCAGCTGGGCTGACGACGGAGCGGGGTGACGCGGCCGCTGGCACGGGACGGGGGAGGAGGGTCTGACCGGGAGGTGCAGCTGGGCTGACGACGGAGCGGGGTGACGCGGCCGCTGGCACGGGACGGGGGAGGAGGGTCTGACCGGGAGGTGCAGCTGGGCTGAAGACGGAGCGGGGTGACGCGGCCGCTGGCACGGGACGGGGGAGGAGGGTCTGACCGGGAGGTGCAGCTGGGCTGACGACGGAGCGGGGTGACGCGGCCGCTGGCACGAGACGGGGGAGGAGGGTCTGACCGGGAGGTGCAGCTGGGCTGACGACGGAGCGGGGTGACGCGGCCGCTGGCACGGGACGGGGGAGGAGGGTCTGACCGGGAGGTGCAGCTGGGCTGACGACGGAGCGGAGTGACGCGGCCGCTGGCACGGGACGGGGGAGGAGGGTCTGACCGAGAGGTGCAGCTGGGCTGAAGACGGAGCGGGGTGACGCGGCCGCTGGCACGGGACGGGGGAGGAGGGTCTGACCGAGAGGTGCAGCTGGGCTGACGACGGAGCGGGGTGACGCGGCCGCTGGCACGGGACGGTGGAGGAGTGTCTGACCGAGAGGTGCAGCTGGGCTGACGACGGAGCGGGGCGACGCGGCCGCTGGCACGGGACGGGGGAGGAGGGTCTGACCGTGAGGTGCGGCTGGGCTGACGACGGAGCGGGGTGACGCGGCCGCTGGCACGGGACGGGGGAGGAGGGTCTGACCGGGAGGTGCAGCTGGGCTGACGACGGAGCGGGGTGACGCGGCCGCTGGCACGGGACGGGGGAGGAGGGTCTGACCGAGAGGTGCAGCTGGGCTGACGACGGAGCGGGGTGACGCGGCCGCTGGCACGGGACGGGGGAGGAGGGTCTGACCGGGAGGTGCAGCTGGGCTGAAGACGGAGCGGGGTGACGCGGCCGCTGGCACGGGACGGGGGAGGAGGGTCTGCCCGGGAGGTGCAGCTGGGCTGACGACGGAGCGGGGCGACGCGGCCGCTGGCACGGGACGGGGGAGGAGGGTCTGACCGAGAGGTGCAGCTGGGCTGACGACGGAGCGGGGTGACGCGGCCGCTGGCACGGGACGGGGGAGGAGGGTCTGACCGGGAGGTGCAGCTGGGCTGACGACGGAGCGGGGGTGACGCGGCCGCTGGCACGGGACGGGGGAGGAGGGTCTGACCGAGAGGTGCAGCTGGGCTGAAGACGGAGCGGGGTGACGCGGCCGCTGGCACGGGACGGGGGAGGAGGGTCTGACCGGGAGGTGCAGCTGGGCTGACGACGGAGCGGGGTGACGCGGCCGCTGGCACGGGACGGGGGAGGAGGGTCTGACCGAGAGGTGCAGCTGGGCTGACGACGGAGCGGGGTGACGCGGCCGCTGGCACGGGACGGGGGAGGAGGGTCTGACTGTGAGGTGCGGCTGGGCTGACGACGGAGCGGGGTGACGCGGCCGCTGGCACGGGACGGGGGAGGAGGGTTTGACCGAGAGGTGCAGCTGGGCTGACGACGGAGCGGGGTGACGCGGCCGCTGGCACGGGACGGGGGAGGAGGGTCTGACCGGGAGGTGCAGCTGGGCTGACGACGGAGCGGGGTGACGCGGCCGCTGGCACGGGACGGGGGAGGAGGGTCTGACCGGGAGGTGCAGCTGGGCTGACGACGGAGCGGGGTGACGCGGCTGCTGGCACGGGACGGGGGAGGAGGGTCTGACCGAGAGGTGCAGCTGGGCTGACGACGGAGCGGGGTGACGCGGCCGCTGGCACGGGACGGGGGAGGAGGGTCTGACCGAGAGGTGCAGCTGGGCTGACGACGGAGCGGGGTGACGCGGCCGCTGGCACGGGACGGGGGAGGAGGGTCTGACCGAGAGGTGCAGCTGGGCTGACGACGGAGCGGGGTGACGCGGCCGCTGGCACGGGACGGGGGAGGAGGGTCTGACCGTGAGGTGCGGCTGGGCTGACGACGGAGCGGGGTGACGCGGCCGCTGGCACGGGACGGGGGAGGAGGGTCTGACCGAGAGGTGCAGCTGGGCTGAAGACGGAGCGGGGTGACGCGGCCGCTGGCACGGGACGGGAGAGGAGGGTCTGACCGGGAGGTGCAGCTGGGCTGACGACGGAGCGGAGTGACGCGGCCGCTGGCACGGGACGGGGGAGGAGGGTCTGACCGGGGTCCGGGCGGTGCTGCGCCGGGGACTAACTACCGGTGGTGGAGTGAGTTCCCAGGCTGCTGGTTCTGTGAACCAAACTCTTGCCTGTGGATGTTTTAGGGTAAAGGCGTTTTGCATAACACTAAGCTGAATGATTAAACTGAATTCTCAGACTCCGATTCCTGCCATCGGTTGCGCATGGTAGGGTTGCGTTGCGCATCCCGTTGGTAGGATAAGGTGGCGACAGTGTTATTTACCACAAGTATCGGCACGCCCCCCCCCCCCTCCCCCCGTTAGCCATGGGTGGCCGCTGTTATCGACCGCTCGGGTCCAGGTCAGGCACAATCTCACTGTTAGCGTACGTGGCCAGTATAAGTAGGAGCTCAGGTCAAGTCGGCTCTGAAATCCCTCGAATCGAGACGGGACGTGACTACAGGAGCCCATAACAGTCCTCCCGTCACGTGACTACAGGAGCCCATAATAGTCCTCTCGTCACGTGACTACAGGAGCCCATAACAGCCCTCCCGTCACGTGACTACAGGAGCCCATAATAGTCCTCCCGTCACGTGACCACAGGAGCCCATAATAGTCCTCCCGTCACGTGACTACAGGAGCCCATAACAGTCCTCCCGTCACGTGACTACAGGAGCCCATAATAGTCTTCCCGTCACGTGACTACAGGAGCCCATATCAGTCCTCCCGTCACGTGACTACAGGAGCCCATAACATTCCTTTCGTCACGTGACTACAGGAGCCCATAACAGTCCCCCCGTCACGTGACTACAGGAGCCCATAATAGTCCTCCCGTCACGTGACTACAGGAGCCCATAATAGTCCTCCCGTCACGTGACTTCAGGAGCCCATAATAGTCCTCCCGTCACGTGACTACAGGAGCCCATAAGTACTCCCGTCACGTGACTTCAGGAGCTCATAACAGTCCTCCCGTCACGTGACTACAGGAGCCCATAACCGTCCTCCCATCACGTGCCTACAGGAGCCCATAACAGTCCTCCCGTCACGTGACTACAGGAGCCCATAATAGTCCTCCCGTCACGTGACTACAGGAGCCCATAACAGCCCTCCCGTCACGTGACTACAGGAGCCCATAATAGTCCTCCCGTCACGTGACTACAGGAGCCCATAACAGTCCTCCCGTCACGTGACTACAGGAGCCCATAATAGTCCTCCCGTCACGTGACTACAGGAGCCCATAACAGTCCTCCCGTCACGTGACCACAGGAGCCCATAATAGTCCTCCCGTCACGTGACTACAGAAGCCCATAACAGTCCTCCCGTCACGTGACTTCAGGAGCCCATAATAGTCCTCCCGTCACGTGACTACAGGAGCCCATAACAGTCCTCCCGTCACGTAACTACAGGAGCCCATAACAGTCCTCCCGTCACGTGACTACAGGAGCCCATAATAGTCCTCCCGTCACGTGACTACAGGAGCCCATGACAGTCCTCCCGTCACGTGACTACAGGAGCCCATAACAGTCCTTTCGTCACGTGACTACAGGAGCCCATAACAGTCCCCCCCCGTCACGTGACTACAGGAGCCCATAATAGTCCTCCCGTCACGTGACTACAGGAGCCCATAACAGTCCTCTCGTCACGTGACTACAGGAGCCCATAACAGTCCTCTCGTCACGTGACTACAGGAGCCCATAACAGTCCCCCCCGTCACGTGACTACAGGAGCCCATAATAGTCCTCCCGTCACGTGACTACAGGAGACCATAACATTCCTCCCGTCACGTGACGAGCCCATAACAGTCCTCCCGTCACGTGACTACAGGAGCCCATAATAGTCCTCCCGTAACGTGACTACAGGAGCCCATAACATCCTCCCGTCACGTGACTACAGGAGCCCATAAGTACTCCCGTCACGTGACTACAGGAGCCCATAATAGTCCTCCCGTCACGTGACTACAGGAGCCCATAACAGTCCTCCCGTCACGTGACTTCAGGAGCCCATAACAGTCCTCTCGTTACGTGACTACAGGAGCCCATAACAGTCCCCCCCGTCACGTGACTACAGGAGCCCATAATAGTCCTCCCGTCACGTGACTACAGGAGCCCATAACATTCCTCCCGTCACGTGACGAACCCATAACAGTCCTCCCGTCACGTGACTACAGGATCCCATAATAGTCCTCCCGTCACGTGACTACAGGAGCCCATAACAGTCCTCCCGTCACGTGACTACAGGAGCCCATAAGTACTCTCGTCACGTGACTACAGGAACCCATAACAGTCCTCTCGTCACGTGACTTCAGGAGCCCATAACAGTCCTCCCGTCACGTGACTTCAGGAGCCCATAACAGTCCTCCCGTCACGTGACTTCAGGAGCCCATAATAGTCTTCCCGTCACGTGACTACAGGAGCCCATAATAGTCCTCCCGTCACGTGACTTCAGGAGCCCATAACAGTCCTCTCGTCACGTGACTACAGGAGCCCATAATAGTCCTCCCGTCACGTGACTACAGGAGCCCATAATAGTCCTCCCGTCACGTGACTACAGGAGCTCATAACAGTCCTCCCGTCACGTGACTTCAGGAGCCCATAATAGTTCTCCCGTCACGTGACTACAGGAGCCCATAAGTACTCCCGTCACGTGACTTCAGGAGCCCATAACAGTCCTCCCGTCACGTGACTACAGGAGCCCATAACCGTCCTCCCGTCACGTGACTTCAGGAGCCCACAATAGTCCTCCCGTCACGTGACTTCAGGAGCCCATAAGTACTCCCGTCACGTGACTACAGGAGCCCATAACAGTCCTCTCGTCACGTGACTACAGGAGCCCATAACAGTCCTCCCGCCACGTGACTCCAGGAGCCCATAAGTACTCCCGTCACGTGACTTCAGGAGCCCATAACAGTCCTCCCGTCACGTGACTACAGGAGCCCATAACCGTCCTCCCGTCACGTGACTTCAGGAGCCCACAATAGTCCTCCCGTCACGTGACTTCAGGAGCCCATAAGTACTCCCGTCACGTGACTACAGGAGCCCATAACAGTCCTCCCGTTACGTGACTTCAGGAGCCCATAACAGTCCTCCCGTCACGTGACTCCAGGAGCCCATAAGTACTCCCGTCATGTGACTTCAGGAGCCCATAACAGTCCTCCCGTCACGTGACTACAGGAGCCCATAACCGTCCTCCCGTCACGTGACTTCAGGAGCCCACAATAGTCCTCCCGTCACGTGACTTCAGGAGCCCATAAGTACTGCCGTCACGTGACTACAGGAGCCCATAACAGTCCTCCCGTCACGTGACTACAGGAGCCCATAACAGTCCTCCCGTCACGTGACTACAGGAGCCCATAAGTACTCCCGTCACGTGACTACAGGAGCCCATAATAGTCCTCCCGTCACGTGACGAGCCCATAACAGTTCTCCCGTCACGTGACTACAGGAGCCCATAATAGTCCTCCCGTCACGTGACTACAGGAGCCCATAACCGTCCTCCCGTCACGTGACTTCAGGAGCCCATAACAGTCCTCTCGTCACGGGACTACAGGAGCCCATAACAGTCCCCCCCGTCACGTGACTACAGGAACCCATAATAGTCCTCCCGTCACGTGACTACAGGAGCCCATAACAGTCCTCTCGTCACGTGACTACAGGAGCCCATAACAGTCCTTTCGTCACGTGACTACAGGAGCCCATAACCGTCCTCCCGTCACGTGACTTCAGGAGCCCATAACAGTCCTCTCGTCACGAGACTACAGGAGCCCATAACAGTCCCCCCCGTCACGTGACTACAGGAACCCATAATAGTCCTCCCGTCACGTGACTACAGGAGCCCATAACAGTCCTCTCGTCACGTGACTACAGGAGCCCATAACAGTCCTTTCGTCACGTGACTACAGGAGCCCATAACAGTCCCCCCGTCACGTGACTACAGGAGCCCATAATAGTCCTCCCGTCACGTGACTACAGGAGCCCATAACAGTCCTCCCGTCACGTGACGAGCCCATAACAGTCCTCCCGTCACGTGACTACAGGAGCCCATAATAGTCCTCTCGTCACGTGACTACAGGAGCCCATAACATCCTCCCGTCACGTGACTACAGGAGCCCATAAGTACTCCCGTCACGTGACTACAGGAGCCCATAATAGTCCTCCCGTCACGTGACTACAGGAGCCCATAACAGTCCTCCCGTCACGTGACTTCAGGAGCCCATAACAGTCCTCTCGTTACGTGACTACAGGAGCCCATAACAGTCCCCCCCGTCACGTGACTACAGGAGCCCATAATAGTCCTCCCGTCACGTGACTACAGGAGCCCATAACATTCCTCCCGTCACGTGACGAACCCATAACAGTCCTCCCGTCACGTGACTACAGGATCCCATAATAGTCCTCCCGTCACGTGACTACAGGAGCCCATAACAGTCCTCCCGTCACGTGACTACAGGAGCCCATAAGTACTCTCGTCACGTGACTACAGGAACCCATAACAGTCCTCTCGTCACGTGACTTCAGGAGCCCATAACAGTCCTCCCGTCACGTGACTTCAGGAGCCCATAACAGTCCTCCCGTCACGTGACTTCAGGAGCCCATAATAGTCTTCCCGTCACGTGACTACAGGAGCCCATAATAGTCCTCCCGTCACGTGACTTCAGGAGCCCATAACAGTCCTCTCGTCACGTGACTACAGGAGCCCATAATAGTCCTCCCGTCACGTGACTACAGGAGCCCATAATAGTCCTCCCGTCACGTGACTACAGGAGCTCATAACAGTCCTCCCGTCACGTGACTTCAGGAGCCCATAATAGTTCTCCCGTCACGTGACTACAGGAGCCCATAAGTACTCCCGTCACGTGACTTCAGGAGCCCATAACAGTCCTCCCGTCACGTGACTACAGGAGCCCATAACCGTCCTCCCGTCACGTGACTTCAGGAGCCCACAATAGTCCTCCCGTCACGTGACTTCAGGAGCCCATAAGTACTCCCGTCACGTGACTACAGGAGCCCATAACAGTCCTCTCGTCACGTGACTACAGGAGCCCATAACAGTCCTCCCGCCACGTGACTCCAGGAGCCCATAAGTACTCCCGTCACGTGACTTCAGGAGCCCATAACAGTCCTCCCGTCACGTGACTACAGGAGCCCATAACCGTCCTCCCGTCACGTGACTTCAGGAGCCCACAATAGTCCTCCCGTCACGTGACTTCAGGAGCCCATAAGTACTCCCGTCACGTGACTACAGGAGCCCATAACAGTCCTCCCGTCACGTGACTTCAGGAGCCCATAATAGTCCTCCCGTCACGTGACTACAGGAGCCCATAAGTACTCCCGTCACGTGACTTCAGGAGCCCATAACAGTCCTCCCGTCACGTGACTACAGGAGCCCATAACCGTCCTCCCGTCACGTGACTTCAGGAGCCCACAATAGTCCTCCCGTCACGTGACTTCAGGAGCCCATAAGTACTCCCGTCACGTGACTACAGGAGCCCATAACAGTCCTCCCGTCACGTGACTCCAGGAGCCCATAAGTACTCCCGTCATGTGACTTCAGGAGCCCATAGCAGTCCTCCCGTCACGTGACTACAGGAGCCCATAACCGTCCTCCCGTCACGTGACTTCAGGAGCCCACAATAGTCCTCCCGTCACGTGACTTCAGGAGCCCATAAGTACTGCCGTCACGTGACTACAGGAGCCCATAACAGTCCTCCCGTCACGTGACTACAGGAGCCCATAACAGTCCTCCCGTCACGTGACTACAGGAGCCCATAAGTACTCCCGTCACGTGACTACAGGAGCCCATAATAGTCCTCCCGTCACGTGACGAGCCCATAACAGTTCTCCCGTCACGTGACTACAGGAGCCCATAATAGTCCTCCCGTCACGTGACTACAGGAGCCCATAACAGTCCTCCCGTCACGTGACTACAGGAGCCCATAAGTACTCTCGTCACGTGACTACAGGAACCCATAACAGTCCTCTCGTCACGTGACTTCAGGAGCCCACAACAGTCCTCCCGTCACTTGACTTCAGGAGCCCATAACAGTCCTCCCGTCACGTGACTTCAGGAGCCCATAATAGTCTTCCCGTCACGTGACTACAGGAGCCCATAATAGTCCTCCCGTCACGTGACTTCAGGAGCCCATAATAGTCCTCCCGTCACGTGACTACAGGAGCCCATAAGTACTCCCGTCACGTGACTTCAGGAGCCCATAACAGTCCTCCCGTCACGTGACTACAGGAGCCCATAACCGTCCTCCCGTCACGTGACTTCAGGAGCCCATAACAGTCCTCTCGTCACGGGACTACAGGAGCCCATAACAGTCCCCCCCGTCACGTGACTACAGGAACCCATAATAGTCCTCCCGTCACGTGACTACAGGAGCCCATAACAGTCCTCTCGTCACGTGACTACAGGAGCCCATAACAGTCCTTTCGTCACGTGACTACAGGAGCCCATAACAGTCCCCCCGTCACGTGACTACAGGAGCCCATAATAGTCCTCCCGTCACGTGACTACAGGAGCCCATAACAGTCCTCTCGTCACGTGACTACAGGAGCCCATAACAGTCCTCTCGTCACGTGACTACAGGAGCACATAACAGTCCCCCCGTCACGTGACTACAGGAGCCCATAATAGTCCTCCCGTCACGTGATTACAGGAGCCCATAACAGTCCTCTCGTCACGTGACTACAGGAGCCCATAACAGTCCTCTCGTCACGTGACTACAGGAGCCCATAACAGCCCCCCGTCACGTGACTACAGGAGCCCATAATAGTCCTCCCGTCACGTGACTACAGGAGCCCATAACATTCCTCCCGGCACGTGACGAGCCCATAACAGTCCTCCCGTCACGTGACTACAGGAGCCCATAACAGTCCTCCCGTCACGTGACTACAGGAGCCCATAACAGTCCCCCCCGTCACGTGACTACAGGAACCCATAATAGTCCTCCCGTCACGTGACTACAGGAGCCCATAACAGTCCTCTTGTCACGTGACTACAGGAGCCCATAACAGTCCTCTCGTCACGTGGCTACAGGAGCCCATAACAGTCCTCCCGTCACGTGACTACAGGAGCCCATAATAGTCCTCCCGTCACGTGACTACAGGAGCCCGTAACAGTCCTCCCGTCACGTGACCACAGGAGCCCATAATAGTCCTCCCGTCACGTGACTACAGCAGCCCATAACAGTCCTCCCGTCACGTGACTACAGGAGCCCATAATAGTCCTCCCGTCACGCGACTGCAGGAGCCCATAACAGTCCTCCCGTCACGGGACTACAGGAACCCATAACAGTCCTCCCGTCACGTGACTACAGGAGCCCATAACAGTCCCCCGTCACGTGACTGCAGGAGCCCAGAACAGTCCTCCCGTCACGTGACTACAGGAGCCCATAACCGTCCTCCCGTCACGTAACCACAGGAGTCCATGACAGAGAGTCGGCGAGGACTAGCCCGTGTCCACCGCCGGAGGGTGCGTCCCGCTGGCTGCGGCGGGTCGGCGTGAGGTGTGGGACCTGACCGCTCGCTCGACTCCCACAGGCTCAACATCAACATCTCCGGCTGCGTGAGCAGCGAGGAGTGCGACGTCAACAAGTTCTACGACGCGGTGGCCTCCAGCCTGGACAGCATGCAGCAGCTGATGCTGTCTAAGGCCAACCTCTGAGCAGGACGTTGGACGTAAGTAGCGGGTTGTGTGGCCACCCGCCACATGGCGCCACACGGCGGCTGACGACGTAATACGGCATCGTGTGGTGAGGCATAGCGTCACGTGGTGTCACACGGCGTCACATGTCACACGTGGTGTCACACGGCGTCACATGTCACACGGCGTATTACGGCGTTGCATGGCGTGGCACGGCGTCACATGGTGTCACATGGCGTCACACGGCGTCACATGGCGTCATGCCCGCCAGGCATGCCTCTCGATCAGTGGTGAGGGGTGAGGACCTCGACAGAGGAACACGTCTGGGGAGGCTCGCCTTCAGATCGGGAGGCGGCTTTCCCTAAAACCGACCAACTTACGAAGCGCGATCCTGGAGGAACATTTTTCAAAGTAAAACAATGCAACTGTAGATGAATAGCTTGTATTCGCACGCTCGATTGTTATGTTAGAACGATTTCCAGTGGCCGACTATGTTGCCTGTCCCTGTGTCATTTTATTTGCGCAGGTATGTTTATAATTCATGATCTCGGACATTTCACGTTGTTCGACACCATTTTTTTACGGTAATATTTTGAAGTATTTTCGGCCACTTTCTTGATCGGAAATGTTTTAAATGCGATTTTAGACCTGTTTGAGTACTAGCGATCGAATCGTATCTCCTCGCTCTTTCTCGATCTAGTGGTGCGAACAGCGAATGTCAAATGCCGCTAAAGTAGCTTCAAATGTCCACACTTTACTCGTAGATTTTAGAGGCATGGGGTTAGCAAACGATTGGGAAGGTATGTGATCAGAACAAACCGGGTGATCCACACTTGGTCATTATATGCAATAGACATATATCGATTCTTAGGAATATGTTGCACTTGTATGCACGTGCATATGTTGCGACTTGTTTCCACTTTTAGTAATCGCCATAACCTATGTAGTTAGTTAGGTAGCTAGTATATTTTGTACCGAGCTTGCTGCCGCGATGGCCTGTACAGTGTACAGTTCCCTCAGCATTCACATAATCGACGAAGGGACAGTGCAAGGTCTGGGTGGCGCTGCTACAGGCGTGGGACGGGCGCGACGGAGGGAGACGGGACACGGGTTACCAGCTGTGCCTGGCTGGCTGGCTCGGTCAGCTGATCGGGTGCTGGGCGGGATAAGTGCCCCTCTGCCTAGCCGAGGGAGTCGGTCAGTACCGCCTGTCGATGGGGACCGCTGGACGATGTGCGGCAGACGGGCCTCAGAGTTCGCCCAGTGCCACAGACCCCGCGGTGAACCGTGGCAGTCGGAGTCGTCATGTATGCAGTCTTTGATCACGTGTTTATTATAATTCAGTGCAATTCTATATTTGTATTCGTTGGCGTTCAGCTCTGTGTGCGGTGTGATGCAGCCGCGCTGTCTGCGCCTGTGACGGTGCCTGTGCATGTGCCTGTGACGGTGACGGGGAGGGAGTTATTCCCTCGGCTACCAGTGACATATTCCAGCGGTGCGCCGAGGCTGCAGCAGACCGGGAGAGTGTGGGTCCGGCCAAGTGTCAACTGCTATCGAAATACACGCACTACGCTGTGACGGGTCTGTTCGCTGTGCCGGGTCTGTTTGCTGTGCCGGGTCTGTTCGGGACATTGGCGCTGTAGTGAGGGAACACGTCAAGCCAGGAGAATACATCTGGCCGTCAACTGGACCTGGATGGGGCGTCGCATCGTGTAACACATGTGGACGTGCAACTGCTATCATTACGAGCGAGCGCGCGCCTCGCGAGTCCTCACTGAATACGGGACTTTTCGCACATATAAGCGGCCGACCCGACCGTAACGCTTTTGAGGAGCTTATATCTTTGGAATCTCGCATCCGATTGACAAGCGGTCTTCGCCATATGATAGCCCATTCAATAAATTATGTTAATGACATGTTCACGCGAGGGGTCAGCATGGAACGTTGCACGTGCCGCGTCAGGGGTGTCAGAAAACGTTGTCCTGCTATAGCTGACAAACGGCTGGACCGATTAAGCTGAAATTTGGTGTGTGGTTTGAGACCACACCACTGGCAATGTTGCGCAAGTCAAACTCTGGGTCACACTGCACGTGCGCACACTTGTTCCGTAACTTATGTTAACATGGGATAACACGTGTGCAATGGAATAGGTCACCTTGAAAGTTGTCTTGAAATTTGGCTATACAGGGTATTTCGAGCTGAAAAACGAATATGGAATATTTGTTTGGACGATAGATGGATATCCGTCGAAAAATGGGCATGTTTCTCTTTTCTCCTTCATGGCCATAACAACTTCATGACAATTGTGACGTCATGTATATGGCTCATGCCATGTCAGGCCGCACAAAAAAGGGGTTTCGTACCCGACCCTTTAAAATTTGGATGCAAATTGGACATTGGTACACATGTAGTGTCAAGTGAAAGAAACATACGCCAACTTTTAGCTCCGGGTGACCTCAAGGGTCATATTTAGAGGTTATCCAAGGTCACGATTTTTTTGCGCACTTTATATCAATCAAACTTATATCTACTGTGCTAATGGACTTAGGGACTTAGACTACAACTATTATCGAATACTCCACAGGGCATTTATTCAACAATAGACAAGTCTTCGAAAGCCCTGCAGATACAGTGTTGTATGCATTCAACAAGCTTGTCTTACATCATCAGAACACACACTTAACAGCTCAGAGATGAGGTATGAAAACTGACACTCCATCATGATGATATGTACGTTTCCCTCCGACACCACTCTCATCAGGCCACTCTGGACACCCGTCACAGTCTGACGGACACCTGACACAGTCTGACGGACACGTCCTGTCACAGTCTGACGGACACGTCCTGACACAGTCTGACGGACACGTCCTGACACAGTCTGACGGACACGTCCTGTCACAGTCTGACGGACACGTCCTGTCACAGTCTGAAGGACACGTCCTGTCACAGTCTGACGGACACGTCCTGTCACAGTCTGACGGACACGTCCTGTCACAGTCTGACGGACACGTCCTGTCACAGTCTGACGGACACGTCCTGTCACAGTCTGACGGACACGTCCTGTCACAGTCTGACGGACACGTCCTGTCACAGTCTGACGGACACCTGACGCAGTCTGACGGACACGTCCTGTCACAGTCTGACGGACACCTCCTGTCACAGTCTGACGGACACGTCCTGTCAGTCTGACGGACACGTCCTGTCACAGTCTGACGGACACGTCCTGTCACAGTCTGACGGACACGTCCTGTCACAGTCTGACGGACACCTGTCACAGTCTGACGGACACGTCCTGTCACAGTCTGACGGACACGTCCTGTCACAGTCTGACGGACACGTCCTGTCACAGTCTGACGGACACCTCCTGTCACAGTCTGACGGACACGTCCTGTCACAGTCTGACGGACACGTCCTGTCACAGTCTGACGGACACGTCCTGTCACAGTCTGACGGACACCTCCTGTCACAGTCTGACGGACACGTCCTGTCAGTCTGACGGACACGTCCTGTCACAGTCTGACGGACACGTCCTGTCACAGTCTGACGGACACGTCCTGTCACAGTCTGACGGACACGTCCTGTCACAGTCTGACGGACACCTGTCACAGTCTGACGGACACGTCCTGTCACAGTCTGACGGACACCTGTCACAGTCTGACGGACACGTCCTGTCACAGTCTGACGGACACGTCCTGTCACAGTCTGACGGACACGTCCTGTCACAGTCTGACGGACACCTCCTGTCACAGTCTGACGGACACGTCCTGTCAGTCTGACGGACACGTCCTGTCACAGTCTGACGGACACGTCCTGTCACAGTCTGACGGACACGTCCTGTCACAGTCTGACGGACACGTCCTGTCACAGTCTGACGGACACGTCCTGTCACAGTCTGACGGACACGTCCTGTCACAGTCTGACGGACACGTCCTGTCACAGTCTGACGGACACGTCCTGTCACAGTCTGACGGACACGTCCTGTCACAGTCTGACGGACACGTCCTGTCACAGTCTGACGGACACGTCCTGTCACAGTCTGACGGACACGTCCTGTCACAGTCTGACGGACACGTCCTGTCACAGTCTGACGGACACCTGACGCAGTCCGACGGACACGTCCTGTCACAGTCTGACGGACACGTCCTATCACAGTCTGACGGACACGTCCTGTCACAGTCTGACGGACACGTCCTGTCACAGTCTGACGGACACGTCCTGTCACAGTCTGACGGACACGTCCTGTCACAGTCTGACGGACACCTGACACAGTCCGACGGACACCTGACGCAGTCTGACGGACACGTCCTGTCACAGTCTGACGGACACGTCCTGTCACAGTCTGACGGACACGTCCTGTTACAGTCTGACGGACACGTCCTGTCACAGTCTGACGGACACGTCCTGTCAGTCTGACGGACACCTGTCACAGTCTGACGGACACGTCCTGTCACAGTCTGACGGACACGTCCTGTCACAGTCTGACGGACACGTCCTGTCACAGTCTGACGGACACGTCCTGTCACAGTCTGACGGACACGTCCTGTCACAGTCTGACGGACACGTCCTGTCACAGTCTGACGGACACGTCCTGTCACAGTCTGACGGACACGTCCTGTCACAGTCTGACGGACACGTCCTGTCACAGTCTGACGGACACGTCCTGTCACAGTCTGACGGACACCTGTCACAGTCTGACGGACACGTCCTGTCACAGTCTGACGGACACGTCCTGTCACAGTCTGAGGGACACGTCCTGTCACAGTCTGACGGACACGTCCTGTCACAGTCTGACGGACACGTCCTGTCACAGTCTGACGGACACGTCCTGTCACAGTCTGACGGACACGTCCTGTCACAGTCTGACGGACACGTCCTGTCACAGTCTGACGGACACCTGTCACAGTCTGACGGACACGTCCTGTCAGTCTGACGGACACGTCCTGTCACAGTCTGACGGACACGTCCTGTCACAGTCTGACGGACACGTCCTGTCACAGTCTGACGGACACGTCCTGTCACAGTCTGACGGACACGTCCTGACACAGTCTGACGGACACGTCCTGTCACAGTCTGACGGACACGTCCTGTCACAGTCTGACGGACACGTCCTGTCAGTCTGACGGACACGTCCTGTCACAGTCTGACGGACACGTCCTGTCACAGTCTGACGGACACGTCCTGTCACAGTCTGACGGACACGTCCTGTCACAGTCTGACGGACACGTCCTGTCACAGTCTGACGGACACGTCCTGTCACAGTCTGACGGACACGTCCTATCACAGTCTGACGGACACGTCCTGTCACAGTCTGACGGACACGTCCTGTCACAGTCTGACGGACACGTCCTGTCACAGTCTGACGGACACGTCCTGTCACAGTCTGACGAACACGTCCTGTCACAGTCCGACGAACACCTGTCACAGTCTGACGGACACGTCCTGTCACAGTCTGACGGACACGTCCTGTCACAGTCTGACGGACACGTCCTGTCACAGTCTGACGGACACGTCCTGTCACAGTCTGACGGACACGTCCTGTCACAGTCTGACGTACACGTCCTGTCACAGTCTGACGGACACGTCCTGTCACAGTCTGACGGACACGTCCTGTCACAGTCTGACGGACACGTCCTGTCACAGTCTGACGGACACGTCCTGTCACAGTCTGACGGACACGTCCTGTCACAGTCTGACGGACACGTCCTGTCACAGTCTGACGGACACGTCCTGTCACAGTCTGACGGACACGTCCTGTCACAGTCTGACGGACACGTCCTGTCACAGTCTGACGGACACGTCCTGTCACAGTCTGACGGACACGTCCTGTCACAGTCTGACGGACACGTCCTGTCACAGTCTGACGGACACGTCCTGTCACAGTCTGACGGACCCGTCCTGTCACAGTCTGACGGACCCGTCCTGTCACAGTCTGACGGACACGTCCTGTCACAGTCTGACGGACACGTCCTGTCACAGTCTGACGGACACGTCCTATCACAGTCTGACGGACACGTCCTGTCACAGTCTGACGGACACGTCCTGTCACAGTCGGACGGACACGTCCTGTCACAGTCTGACGGACACGTCCTGTCACAGTCTGACGGACACGTCCTGTCACAGTCTGACGGACACGTCCTATCACAGTCTGACGGACACGTCCTGTCACAGTCTGACGGACACGTCCTGTCACAGTCTGACGGACACCTCCTGTCACAGTCTGACGGACACGTCCTGTCAGTCTGACGGACACGTCCTGTCACAGTCTGACTGACACCGAAGCACGCCTTGACCGCAGTCTCCGCTTTGTGGGAGAACAGAACCTTCCTAAGGCGAGGACAGGTCGACTCCTCAGTTCGCTCAATGGAGCCTTCTTCGGCTGGAGAATGGCCACAGGCCCCATCAGGGAGTCGCCTGACCTTCCAGCGGATCCTCTCTCGTCTGGAGACTTCACCAGACTCAACAGGGAACCCTCCGACTGCGCCCGGTCAGTCGCCCAGCCACCACAGCTTGACGGCGTTTTCGGCTCGGCTCGGCGGAGCCTCCTTACTTTCCTCGTCATCGCTCGAGTCCAGCAGTCCGTCCAGGTGGCGCTGCCCAGAGGAGGTGGCCAGGACGGGCAGCCACGGATGGACACTGTCCAACAAACAGAGAGATGTTATATTAATTTTGTCGGAATTATTAAATCATTAAATGTAAACTTCAAGAGAAATTGAACAGCGAACACTTAGTCCTGATAAGACAACTGGCGTCTGCCGGTGGAGCACAACCTGACGGCAAAAACTCAATTAAAACTGCAGTCCGAATTCGCTAGATGGCAGCACGGACCTGACACCGTTGCAGCAGTCCCGATGTGCGCCGAACTTGCGGACGCTGGGCAGCAGCAGCGTGTCGCAGACATCAGAGGGATCCACCATCGTGTCCCAGACCTGGACACAGCCGTCACAGTCTCCTGCCAGGGAAAAAGGTAGGGAGGGATCCGTCATCGTGTCCCAGACCTGGACACAGCCGTCAGTCTCCTGCCAGGGAAAAGGGTAGGTAGGGATCCGTCATCGTGTCCCAGACCTGGACACAGCCGTCACAGTCTCCTGCCAGGGAAAAGGGTAGGGATCCGTCATCGTGTCCCAGACCTGGACACAGCCGTCACAGTCGCCTGCCAGGGAAAAGGGTAGGTAGGGATCCGTCATCGTGTCCCAGACCTGGACACAGCCGTCACAGTCTCCTGCCAGGGAAAAGGGTAGGGAGGGACCCGTCATCGTGTCCCAGACCTGGACACAGCCGTCAGTCACCTGCCAGGGAAAAGGGTAGGTAGGGATCCGTCATCGTGTCCCAGACCTGGACACAGCCGTCACAGTCTCCTGCCAGGGAAAAGGGTAGGGAGGGATCCGTCATCGTGTCCCAGACCTGGACACAGCCGTCACAGTCTCCTGCCAGGGAAAAGGGTAGGTAGGGACCCGTCATCGTGTCCCAGACCTGGACACAGCCGTCACAGTCTCCTGCCAGGGAAAAGGGTAGGGAGGGATCCGTCATCGTGTCCCAGACCTGGACATAGCCGTCAGTCACCTGCCAGGGAAAAGGGTAGGTAGGGATCCGTCATCGTGTCCCAGACCTGGACACAGCCGTCACAGTCTCCTGCCAGGGAAAAGGGTAGGGATCCGTCATCGTGTCCCAGACCTGGACACAGCCGTCACGGTCTCCTGCCAGGGAAAAGGGTAGGTAGGGATCCGTCATCGTGTCCCAGACCTGGACACAGCCGTCACAGTCTCCTGCCAGGGAAAAGGGTAGGGATCCGTCATCGTGTCCCAGACCTGGACACAGCCGTCACGGTCTCCTGCCAGGGAAAAGGGCAGGTAGGGATCCACCATCGTGTCCCAGACCTGGACACAGCCGTCAGTCTCCTGCCAGGGAAAAGGGTAGGGATCCGTCATCGTGTCCCAGACCTGGACACAGCCGTCACAGTCTCCTGCCAGGGAAAAGGGTAGGTAGGGATCCGTCATCGTGTCCCAGACCTGGACACAGCCGTCACAGTCTCCTGCCAGGGAAAAGGGTAGGTAGGGATCCGTCATCGTGTCCCAGACCTGAACACAGCCGTCACAGTCTCCTGCCAGGGAAAAGGGTAGGTAGGAATCCGTCATCGTGTCCCAGACCTGGACACAGCCGTCAGTCACCTGCCAGGGAAAAGGGTAGGGAGGGACCCGTCATCGTGTCCCAGACCTGGACACAGCCGTCAGTCACCTGCCAGGGAAAAGGGTAGGTAGGGATCCGTCATCGTGTCCCAGACCTGGACACAGCCGTCACAGTCTCCTGCCAGGGAAAAGGGTAGGGAGGGATCCGTCATCGTGTCCCAGACCTGGACACAGCCGTCACAGTCTCCTGCCAGGGAAAAGGGTAGGTAGGGACCCGTCATCGTGTCCCAGACCTGGACACAGCCGTCACAGTCTCCTGCCAGGGAAAAGGGTAGGGAGGGATCCGTCATCGTGTCCCAGACCTGGACATAGCCGTCAGTCACCTGCCAGGGAAAAGGGTAGGTAGGGATCCGTCATCGTGTCCCAGACCTGGACACAGCCGTCACAGTCTCCTGCCAGGGAAAAGGGTAGGGATCCGTCATCGTGTCCCAGACCTGGACACAGCCGTCACGGTCTCCTGCCAGGGAAAAGGGTAGGTAGGGATCCGTCATCGTGTCCCAGACCTGGACACAGCCGTCACAGTCTCCTGCCAGGGAAAAGGGTAGGGATCCGTCATCGTGTCCCAGACCTGGACACAGCCGTCACGGTCTCCTGCCAGGGAAAAGGGCAGGTAGGGATCCACCATCGTGTCCCAGACCTGGACACAGCCGTCAGTCTCCTGCCAGGGAAAAGGGTAGGGATCCGTCATCGTGTCCCAGACCTGGACACAGCCGTCACAGTCTCCTGCCAGGGAAAAGGGTAGGTAGGGATCCGTCATCGTGTCCCAGACCTGGACACAGCCGTCACAGTCTCCTGCCAGGGAAAAGGGTAGGTAGGGATCCGTCATCGTGTCCCAGACCTGAACACAGCCGTCACAGTCTCCTGCCAGGGAAAAGGGTAGGTAGGAATCCGTCATCGTGTCCCAGACCTGGACACAGCCGTCAGTCACCTGCCAGGGAAAAGGGTAGGGAGGGATCCGTCATCGTGTCCCAGACCTGGACACAACCGTCACATTCTCCTGCCAGGGAAAAGGGTAGGTAGGGATCCGTCATCGTGTCCCAGACCTGGACACAGCCGTCAGTCTCCTGCCAGGGAAAAGGGTAGGTAGGGATCCGTCATCGTGTCCCAGACCTGGACACAACCGTCACAGTCTCCTGCCAGGGAGAAGGGTAGGTAGGGATCCGTCATCGTGTCCCAGACCTGGACACAGCCGTCACAGTCTCCTGCCATGGAAAAGGGTAGGGATCCACCATCGTGTCCCAGACCTGGACACAGCCGTCACAGTCTCCTACCAGGGAAAAGGGTAGGGTAAGGGGAGTCAATGCCCGGGACATACTGCGGGATGAGTTAGTGCTGCCCGGGGCAAAAGATACAAACGCAAACAGTTAAAAAGGAAAACAAATCAAGTAGACAATGCGATTTACACTAGAATATATTCAAATATAATTGCTTAAGTCGTAGCACCTAGTCGTACATTTTATAAATGATGACATCCACATAACATGATTAATATCTGGCCAATGGAGACATCACTGCCACCCTGACGCCGTACTCACCACTAAACAGGTACCGGCCGCTCCAGTCCGTGTCAAAGTACACCCTCTGGTTGGTCGTCACATTCCTCTGCACGGAGAACAGGATCCTGCCGAGGTTCCTCAGATCCCAGCACAGGATCTCCGGGTCCTTCCTGCCGCCGGAGTAGAGCCGCGTGCCGTCAGGGCTGAACTGGAGGTGCGTCACCCCGCCCGCCTGCCCCTGCAGGAGGCACAGCGGCGCACCGTCCCCGGCTCCGTACACCCCGATCGAGCGCAGGTAGGTGCCCGCTGCGTACACGTCCGGAGCGGCCGCGCAGAAGCTGATGCAGGAGACGATGCCCGGCTGGGAGGTGAGGCTCTGCTTGTCTGTTGACACAGAGACACATAGCGGTGTCGGACGACGCTGTCGGCACACACAGGCAGTAAGTAGGCACACTGCAGGGGTTTGCCACGGTGGATGTAAGTAGATGCCCACAGCCGATTTTCGACACAGCACACCAACGCGTAAAGACGTGCTGCTTTGAAGGATGTTAGCTTTTCCTGAGACGCTAAACGCTTTTCTCGATTTTACTTGTACAACCGAGTAGAAAACTTCTGCCAAAATAATACTAGACGATGATCAAACATCTCTATCAAAGAAAACGTCATGAAACCGTGGTGGACTACCGCGGGTATACACCGCTACATTTTCAGAACCAAGAGCTGTTGATATCGCCCGCCTTCACGACGCTGCTGAGCCCTGGCTGTGTCATACCTTTCATCTTCCTGGTCTCTATTTGCCGTCCGGGACGACTGACGTCAAACACGCTCAGACAGCCGTCCAGTCCGGCGAACAGCCGCTCCCCGGCCGGGTCAAACGCGACGCTGTACGCCGCCGCCACCTCGTCCACACTGTGGATAGATACACAGATAGACACACAAACAGACAGACAAACTGGTCAGAACATACACACTGCAGACAGACACACAGACGGACAGACAGACAGACAGACACGACAGCCAGAGTATTCAGAGCAGACATATCACATGCTAAGCACACAGAAAGAGTACTTTAGGGAAAACCACAAAAATGCCCGTTTGGTGAAACTTTTCTGCCAACGCTGTCAACGCGGTACCCACCTGTTGTAGGTGCGGTAGGAGCAGCGCAGTCCGCCGTCAAAGGCGTCAAACAGGTGCGTCGGGTGTCCCCGACTCGTGGATGCGTAGCTGGGGACATAGCCGACTGTTGCAGCGAGCGTCAACTACAGCGGCAGCGACCACAAATCACCCGGATGTATACACTGAGGAACACTGTTGAACACAGCAACATTACATAACACATAGTCATATTAAACACTCTTTCGTGCAACCGCAACCGCGCAGCCGCGTATTGATCATGTTCCGTCCTCGCCCTCAGCACGGCTCACTAACCATCTCCTCCCACAGCGGAGGGAGCAGTCCCGGCCTCTCACCAGCAGGTGGCAGGCTCGTCGCTGCGCATCAGCGGAAACCAGGCGTAGTCGTAGATGAGCTCTCCCTCGCGCGACTGCAGCGCCACCTGCGGCGGCGGCAGGGGCGCGTCGGGCGCGGTACCGGACGCGGCCGCGCCGTACAACGGCTCCGGAAGGTTCAGCACGCGCAGCCGTCTGTCCTCACTACAAACCAGCAGACAGGTGCCATCTGGAGACCTGTGGCGGGTCAAAAGAGGGAGGGGTGAGGTCACGGTGCGGAGGCCTGATGTTGCAATGTGACCACACACTACACACCAGCAGACAGGTGCCATCCGGAGACCTGCGGCGGGTCAAAAGAGGGAGGGGTGAGGTCACGGTGCGGAGGCCTGATGTTGCAATGTGACCACACACTACACACCAGCAGACAGGTGCCATCTGGAGACCTGCGGCGGGTCAAAAGAGGGAGGGGTGAGGTCACGGTGCGGAGGCCTGATGTTGCAATGTGACCACACACTACACACCAGCAGACAGGTGCCATCTGGAGACCTGCGGCGGGTCAAAAGAGGGAGGGGTGAGGTCACGGTGCGGAGGCCTGATGTTGCAATGTGACCACACACTACACACCAGCAGACAGGTGCCATCTGGAGACCTGCGGCGGGTCAAAAGAGGGAGGGGTGAGGTCACGGTGCAGAGGCCTGATGTTGCAATGTGACTACACACTACACACTTGGGTCACAAGAGTCTAGACTACAAATCCTAGAATACATGTCAGCAGTAGAGTGAGACGGTTTCAATGTACGATCGTCAGTGCTTCTCATTGTTTCATGGCATAAATTCAACTACAAGCCAAGGTGGCAATCAAACAGTTTTAATTACAGAATGCACCCCATTCACAGCATATGACTCCTCCTTCATTCCCAACATGCATCCCCTTCCACCCCAAGCCACTGAGGAAAGGTGCCGCTGCTGGTGCTAGCAGTCCGAGGCTCACCATTTGCAGCCCTTGGTGAAGTTGTCAGCTGAGAATGGTGATGTCATACTGGTGAGAAGCTGTGGCTCACCAGTGTAACACAGCAGGGGCCTGCTGACAGTCATCATGTCCTCAGGCTGCATTGACATGTCCCCTGTCACGTCTGATGGGCCTCTGGCCTCCAGTGACAGGTCAACACCCTCTGGTGAGGGGTCATCAGTTTCCACTGCTGGGTTACTGGGCTCCAGTGAAGGGTCACCAGTACTCTGAGTAGTGACTGTAGTAGTCTGGTCATCAGTACCCTGACCACTGGCCATTGTCTGGTCACCAGTACTCTGACCACTGGCCATTGCCTGGTCACCAGTACTCTGGCCACTGGCCATTGCCTGGTCACCAGTACTCTGACCACTGGCCATTGCCTGGTCATCAGCACCCTGACCACTGACCATTGTCTGGTCAACAGTACTCTGGCCACTGGCCATTGCCTGGTCATCAGCACCCTGACCACTGGCCATTGTCTGGTCATCAGCACCCTGACCACTGGCCATTGTCTGGTCATCAGCACCCTGACCACTGGCCATTGTCTGGTCATCAGCACCCTGACCACTGGCCATTGCCTGCTCACTGGTATTATGTCTGGTACTGGTACTCTGTATACTGTCCATCACCTCCTCTCCATATGGGTGGCTCTGCTCAGCAGGGTCTGAGAGGTGGCACTGAGGTGCACCAGACACCAGCAATGCTGAAGGAGGCCCATCACAGGCACTGCCGGGGCTGTCTCCCTCAGCAGGCGGCTCCTGAATTGACCCCACCTCGTCCATCAGGTGTGGTGGTCAGCCAGAAGTGTTGGCTTGATGGTGAAACTTTAGCTGAATCATTTCATGACTGATATCCAGACAGTAGGTGTGATTGTCAGGGTTATAAATTCTGAAACACTAGGAAGAGGCATAAGATTAAGAATGAGGGCCACAAAATGCAATGACACTTGTGAGACAGATAACGGCTAAAGGTGAGACAATGGTAATTAAATAAGACAAATTAACATACCAGAGAAACCTTACAGGCAGATAAGCCATATATTGAGGTAGGTATCTAAACACACGTGCTCGGATAAATTAATAACCACATAGCACACTTCAACTAGCCATCGACCACACATTTAGCTTCAATATTCTGCACACAAAAAAAACAAGAATGTAAATTCCCTTTATGATTTGCTTTCTAATTTTAAATGGAGCGGTTTGACACTTTAGATATTAACCTTCGAATTATAAAAAGAACAGTTCAGTTTGAACTTTGAAGTCCCCGTGGGGTTCTTCGGCCGGGGTTCGGGGCGACCCAAGGCCATATACGGGGCGATATACACTACCAGTGTTACCGAATTATCTGCCAACTGTGGTCCCAGTACGTCATTACTCTTGGCCAATGGAAATGCGTTTTTAAGGGATGTGGACTTTATTTTCGGGGAATAATTTATTCCATCACTAGTTTTTTGAGCCTTTGTACCAAAAATACTCACTTTGTACTACTCTGGAATTTGTATCAAAACTACTCACCTAGTACCAAACTTCACTCAGTCTATACCTTTTTCTGCCAAATACCTAGTTCATGTGGTTGCCAGATGCAGACGCTCAGTTTGAACCAATATGTGCTCAATTTGTACCTTTTACGCTTTCATATGGTCCTCCATTACTCCATAGCACGCCAAGAGCACGCCAAGGCTACGAGCGAATCTTAGGCCGTCCCGATCGGACTAAATGGCTACGAGCGAATCTTAGGCCGTCTCGATCGGACTAAATGGCTACGAGCGAATCTTAGGCCGTCCCGATCGGACTTAATGAGGGGTTAGGTTAGGTTAGGTTATGTTTGGTAAGTTAGGTTAGGTTAGTTTAGGGTAAGGCTTGTGCAAAAGGAATATGCAAAATGTTGTTATGTCCCTGCAATTTGGCGCGCAATGTTACCAGTTAAAACTTATACTGAAAACTAAGCTAAAAAGTTATATTTGCTACCAGATTTGGATGAAACTATCGATGTATTACAAAGCTAGTAAAATCCGGTACAAACTGAGTATCGTTTGGTACAAGGCTAGTTTAAAGTTCCACACAAACTCTGATATTTGGTACAAATAACAGAATATTACAGGTAGAGTAGAAAGAAGTACAGATGCAGTGAACTTAACCAAAACTGGGAAAACTAGTACAAAGTGAGTAGTTTTTGGTATAGCATAAATTACATCCCTTTATTTTCAAACGCTGAGCGTCCGACCAATGGGAGAGATGATTGGGTGGTCGTTTGCATTCACCACTTTGACATCGCCTAGCCATTAATTCCTTCTGTGTATGAAGAATAAACCATGCGAAATGTGAACAGAGTATTCCAATCTATCACATGCAATCAAGTTCTCTGCTTTATTATGCATGTCCTAATGATAAGGGTTCAAAGCAACTGCAAAGTGACCAAATTTTACACTATTTTATGTTTTGTGCTCGTGACGTCAAAATTTTCTCCAAATGAGAGGACCTTATCTCAAATCTAGAACCTTGGTGAATTGCCGGCAAGCGCGCGTGGTTTTGTTAGGCTGTGGACTGCAAATTTACTGATATTTGCATATTTCTGGTTCCTCAGGATGGCGTTTGTTTGTGCCAGTAAGATAATATTTTGCACATATATTTGCATGCTTTGATACGTCTGCATTGTAATACATTTAAATTTAAACATGATTTACTCTGCGTCGTAATTGTCCCCTCGTTTCAGTGCACTGTTTATAGACTACTTCAATCATTTTGTATTACTGAACCACTTTAATGCATTGCTGGATAATTGAAAACATTTAAAAGACTGACCATGAGCTGTATTTGTTGTATTTTTAGGACCTCAAGCTTGATGTGTGTTGTTCGGTTCTTTAGCTCTTGCCAAGTTCAGTTCAACCATATCAAGCAAAAGTGCATAGGTGACACTAAATCGACTAGCTAAATAACCTTAATTTGTGGTATTGATTTGATTTGCTGGTATTTTTCTCATTTCTCTAGTATTCTTGTTGGATTGCCTGGTATCAGAAAACTGTACCCCAAAACAGGGAAACCTCTAGACTCAAGACTCTGTTAATTGACACCCTCAAATGATGATGGTAATAAAAAGAGTTTCTTTAAAATGCTATACAGGAAAAAAGAAAGCCAGCAATTTCACAGACAATCAAAACCCTGGTCATCAAGAACAACCCATGCCTTATCTCGGACTAGGAGCTGAAGTTTCATTCAAAATTTCAGTTGGCTCAATTAAAAACTCATGACAACTTGAAAAATGAATGTATACAAATGTTCCTTAATCTATTACCTTTCGACAAAGCCTACCAACGACGACAATGATGGAGCGCTGTTATTTTAGTTGGGAGGCGATTGTTTACATTCGTCAGGTGATTGTGTATTCAAGAACTACCTATTAGCGAAAGCAGAACCATATACTACCAACATTTTTGTATGATTTTCACGATATCTGATAGCAGAGGAACTCAAATGCAGTGATTTAATGTGCTAGATTTTATTTGTTATTTGACTAAAACCAGTGAGACGCCTTAAAGCCCAGGCTACACTATGCATGATTTCCTGAAAATCATATGTGTGTTATCCATGTTGTCAGGATTTGCATGACAGAGCAAGTTCAGCTGATAGTAAATGCATTGGGTGAGCTACACTGGCACATCACACAGCTCCCGGATAAAACGTTGAGGAAATTCTGCAGACACATCCCAGACGAAACGATGAAAAGTTCAAAATTCTGAACTTGTGTTTTCTGAGATTGTGTGTTGCAGGGTTTTTATAATTTGCTTGATTTCGCTTATTGTAGTCTATACTAGTCACTAGACCTAAACTTGAATAATTTTGACAGGTCAGGCCATTGCCTGGTTAAACCCCTTCTTTGCAAAAGCCTGAAAGTGACTACGACACCAATTCTTGGTCTTCTTGGCGCGATGGACTAGAGCACCGTCCTGTTAAAAAATGCTCTAGACATGTCTGACATGAGTTTGGTATCGGTTAGCAGGCCATTCCCCTCATTTGCAGCATCACTGATGTTCTGGCCATTTCAGCACTGCCTTGGCATAGTATTCAGCAAAGGCTGCATGGGGGCACGATATGCAGGTCAGAGAGATCTCTGTGGCTCGTCATGTCTGGCCGCGGGGCACGATATGCAGGTCAAAGAGGCCTCTATGGCTCGTCATGTCTGGCCGCAGGGCATGATATGCAGGTCAAAGAGGCCTCTGTGGCTCGTCATGCCCCAGGCGAGGACTTTCAGGAGGTCGCTTGACCGTGTCAGTGATATGCAACTCCTCACTGTTTTGGGCCCAAACCAGAGGCCTGTTCACGGGGTCTGCGGCCGCCGCGGCTTCCGCGGCCAAAAGGGCGGGGCTTAATCGTCAGCCAATCATGAAAGAGCAGATCCGGGAGGAGAGACTCTCCGCTCTGCGGCTCCTGCGGTTGCTCGGGAGCAGCCGCAAAAGAACTTCGACATAAATGGCGCGCGTCTGACAAAGGTTGCACACTGTTTTGTTGATATCGCAGCTCACTGGCGGTTGTTTGACCAAAAATGACAACTCGCAGTGACTCGTAGATATTCATGTAGTTGAGTGGTTTCGAAAAATATTGAGGGTTTTCATGAAATTGCCTATTCGTTGCGGACGCTACACGCGCCATTTATCGGACGCCATCAGCGGCCGCAAAAGTGTTCAAAGTTGTTCAAATTAAGCTCCGCCTCCTGGCCGCGGCGGCCGCAGACCCCGTGAACAGGCCTCTGGTCGTTTTGTAACCATTGGGTGGATACGATTCACTGGCGACCTGATTCTGGGCAATGGCACCTGTGACCATTTACAACCACGTGGTTATGCACATATGTCTTGCACTCATTTACCATTGACGAGATGTGGCACGGGCTGTTTTTGGTTACCTCCGAAGAAATTACCTCTGCCGTGCCCAGTCGGCTAAGCTCGGGTCGGCCGCTGGGGTTCTGTGATCGTCCGACATGTGCATATTCCCCACAGCCTGGTTACGATAAAATTCCGTTTGTTCGCCGGTCGTGGGAGACGGTCGAAACATGGTCACCACCAACCGCTCATCAATTTTGGGACGCCCTGTAGAAGGCACATTCCGGCATGAAGAGGCCTATTCTAATCCTTGATACCCATTATAGCCCTTAGAAGGCTGATCCTAACATTTGAAGAGGCATTCTGACCTACAGAGGAACAATTAATCAATCGATTCGAGAGGATCGATTAAACAATCGATTACAAGGGGCCCACTTTGATCTCGTGAGGACCGATTGGTGTAGGTCACATTAATGCCAATGGGGACTCACCAGGCACCAAACTCTTGATCAAGGACCCACTATCGATGTGTGGCGGCCCCCATGACCGAATCCTGGGTCCGCCACTGGCCCACTTTGCTTTCTATAATGCAATTTTGGACTGGTTGAGACAAGTTATGCATCTGAAACATGATTTTCCTTTTAGGCATTAGTTGCAGAGAGGCCAACGACCAACAAATACAAAATCATAAAAATACCACATATTTAGGTCCTTGTGCCAGTCAATCTTGGGTCGTCCCATTCGTCCCATTCGTCCCATTCGTGCTAGATCTTGCAACTTTTATACCAGATAATATACCTTATGTATTTATTTCGTCTCACCCCCAATTACATTTTCCCACTTACAGGACTTCTTCTCTATGGAATTCGATTTGCGAGGCCTTTCCTAAGGGCCTCACCGGGTCGGACGAAATAAACCCACAATCAGTCCTGTTTCTGCACCCAACTCCGCAGTGTTAGCCACTGAACCATGCCAGCCCCAAGTAATCATCCCTGATGAACTCCCCTGAACTCCCCTGTGCCCTCTCCCAGTCTGTGTCCATCTGACCACATGGCACATCCAGTGTGGCATGGTGCCACCGGCACACCCCTGTAGCCTGCGCCCTGACTCAGTGTGTGTGCTCACCTGACCATGCTCGATCGCGTGTTCATATTCAGTAACAAGGCACCGGAACACCCCTGTACCCATCCCACTGTGTGTTCATGTGTTCTGACCATGCTCGATCGTGTGTTGCCAGTCAGTAACGAAGCACCGGAACACCCCTGTGTCTCGCCCGTCTCGGGAGCCGTGTTCGAGCGACGCCTGATCGAGAAGTACATCACAGACAATGGCGTCGACCCGGTGGCCAATAAGCCTCTCACTGCAGAGGAACTCATCGACATCAAAGGTAAACATACCAGAGCTCGAGTCAGGGGGAGCTCGGGTCACGGAGGTCGGGTCGGGGACCCGATGCTGTTCTATATGATTTGTATGACCTAACTGATGATAATGTTTTATGTTGTGAATGGGAACGACCGGACGGGAAGCCCCGACGCGCTTCTGCGCGCCAGCTGTTGACACTGTTAACAACTGGGGTTTGGTCTCAGTTCTTTCCTAGATCGGGCGCGATGCGTGTGGGGAATGGGGGGCACCAATAGCAAGCCAGTTCGCCGCCACATATAGTGTCTATAGTGTCTATACAGTGTCTATGTCTATGCTATTCCTGAAGAAGACGTGCGATGCTATTGGCTGGTAATGTTTTGTTCTTTCATCTTGTTGGACGGTTAAGCCCCTGCATGTTCCGCCTTCGCCTATCTGCCATCCTATAACCTATCGCACTGCTCGTGTCAGTGTCTCAACTGGTGAAGCCGAAGGCGCCATCCGCCACCAGCATCCCGGCGATCCTGAAGTCGCTGCAGGACGAGTGGGACGCGGTGATGCTGCACAGCTTCACCCTGCGACAGCAGCTGCAGACAGCTCGTCAGGAGCTGAGCCACGCGCTGTACCAGCACGACGCAGCGTGCCGCGTCATCGCCCGCCTCACCAAGGAGGTGACGGCCGCGCGTGAGGCCCTGGCCACGCTGAAGCCACAGGCGGGCGTGCCGACGGCGGTGACGGTGACCGCTCAGACGCCGCAGCCTCCAGCCGTGGCCGAGACAGGCGCCAAGCCGGAGCTGCCGCAGCAGGAGGCTGGCATGACGCCAGAGGTGATCAAACAGCTGCAGGACAAGGCGACAGTGCTGACGCAGGAGCGCAAGAAGCGGGGCAAGACGGTGCCGGAGGAGCTGGTGACGCCCGAGACGCTGCGCGGGTACAGGACAGTCAGCAGCAACCCGGTGAGGAGGGGCGGCAGTTGGGAGGCTGGCGGGTTCCTCAGAATGGGGGGGGGGGGGGTAACTGGACAGTCAGCAGCAGTGAGTTGTGTTGTTATGTTAAGTTTATATCGATCATGTTCGCTTTTGCATTTCCTCATTAGGTAGTTCCGGTGTTACTTTGTGATAGTTGTGATTTTCATGAATATTGTCATCTCATATGCCCATGAATCCGTTCAATACTCTTTTCTTGATATATTTAATTTAACTGTGCTGTAGCGACAGTACCATGCGCGAAACCCTCCCATCTGACACCGTGTGTCCCGTCCTATCCCCTCCCTGCAGGGTCTTCACAGCGCCTCCGTGCCGGGCATCCTCTCATTGGACGTGCACCGGGAAGACACGAGCAAGATCGTGACGGGCGGCAGCGACCGCAACTGCACCGTCTTCAACAAGGACACCGAACAGGTGGTCTGCATCCTCAAGGGCCACACCAAGAAGGTCACCAAGGTCATCTACCACCCGGAGGAGGTGAGTGCTGGACCATGCCGGTGGCAGTTGGGGCATTTTGAAATGGAAGGCGAGCGGTATGCAAGTGTCAGGGCTTTAGGTCTAGCATATGCTGGCCCATATGTCATGGCCATTTGAGGGATGTTGAGTAGCTCCTGTCGATGAGGCACTTCCAGCATTGTGTTTGCTTAATATCACTCGCCCACTGGCCAGTGGCCACTACTCAGTCCCATGTTTCAGACACGCCTCGGCCGTCTTCTCACCTCGAACCCCCCAGCTGTCCACCCACATACGGCGCATCAACCCACACAGCGGTCAATGATCAGAGCCAGGTGTACAGTCCCTGGTCTCGCCCACCCCACGCAGCACCTCGAACTCACCTCGCACCTCGAACCCCCCAGCTGTCCACCCCACATAGGGCGCATCAACCCACACAGCGGTCAATGATCAGAGCCAGGTGTACAGTCCCTGGTCTCGCCCACCCCACGCAGCACCTCGAACTCACCTCGAACCTCGAACCCCCCAGCTGTCCACCCCACATACGGCGCATCAACCCACACAGCGGTCAATGATCAGAGCCAGGTGTACAGTCCCTGGTCCTCGCCCACCCGACACAGCATCAGAGCGCTGAGATGTCGACCTAGCCGACGCCTAATCTCACGCAGTGTCGGTACGCAGGCCCTCTCTCACCATCTGACCTCACGTCCACCCGGCAGGCCCCCTCTCTCACCATCTGATCTCACGTCCACCCGGCAGGCCCCTCTCTCTCACCATCTGACCTCACGTCCACCCGGAAGGCCCCCTCTCACCATCTGACCTCACGTCCACCCGGCAGGCCCCCCTCTCTCACCATCTGACCTCACGTCCACCCGGCAGGCCCCCTCTCTCTCACCATCTGACCTCACGTCCACCCGGCAGGCCCCCTCTCACCATCTGATCTCACGTCCACCCGGCAGGCCCCCTCTCTCTCACCATCTGACCTCACGTCCACCTGGCAGGCCCCCTCTCTCTCACCATCTGACCTCACGTCCACCCGGCAGGCCCCCTCTCTCACCATCTGACCTCACGTCCACCCGGCAGGCCCCCCTCTCACCATCTGACCTCACGTCCACCCGGCAGGCCCCCTCTCACCATCTGACCTCACGTCCACCCGGAATGCCCCCTCTCTCTCACCATTTGACCTCACGTCCACCCAGCATGACACCGTGCTCACCATCTGACCTCACGTCCACCCGGCAGGCCCCCTCTCTCACCATCTGATCTCACGTCCACCCGGCAGGCCCCCTCTCACCATCTGATCTCACGTCCACCCGGCAGGCCCCCTCTCACCATCTGACCTCACGTCCACCCGGCAGGCCCCCTCTCTCTCACCATCTGACCTCACGTCCACCCGGCAGGCCCCCCCTCTCTCTCTCTCTCTCTCTCACCATCTGATCTCACGTCCACCCGGCAGGCCCCCTCTCTCTCATCATCTGACCTCACGTCAACCCGGCAGGCCCCCTCTCTCTCACCATCTGACCTCACGTCTACCCGGCAGGCCCCCTCTCTCTCACCATCTGACCTCACGTCCACCCGGCAGGCCCTCTCTCTCACCATCTGACCTCACGTCCACCCGGCAGGCCCCCTCTCTCACCATCTGACCTCACGTCCACCCGGCAGGCCCCCTCTCTCACCATCTGACCTCACGTCCACCCGGCAGGCCCCCCTCTCTCTCTCACCATCTGATCTCACGTCCACCCGGCAGGCCCCCTCTCTCTCATCTGACCTCACGTCCACCCGGCAGGCCCTCTCTCTCACTATTTGATCTCACGTCCACCCGACAGGCCCCCTCTCACCATCTGACCTCACGTCCACCCGGCAGCCCCTCTCTCACCATCTGACCTCACGTCCACCCGGCAGGCCCCCCTCTCACCATCTGACCTCACGTCCACCCGGCAGGCCCCCTCTCTCACCATCTGACCTCACGTCCACCCGGCAGGCCCTCTCTCACCATCTGATCTCACGTCCACCCGGCAGCCCCCCCCTCTCTCACCATCTGACCTCACGTCCACCCGGCAGGCCCTCTCTCACCATCTGATCTCACGTCCACCCGGCAGCCCCCCTCTCACCATCTGATCTCACGTCCACCCGGCAGGCCCCCTCTCACCATCTGACCTCACGCCCACCCGGCAGGCCCCCCTCTCTCTCACCATCTGACCTCACGTCCACCCGGCAGGCCCCCCTCTCTCACCATCTGACCTCACGTCCACCCGGCAGCCCCCCCTCTCACTATCTGACCTCACGTCCACCCGGCAGGCCCCCCTCACCATCTCACCTCACGTCCACCCGGCAGCCCCTCTCTCTCACCATCTGACCTTGTGTCCACCCGGCAGGACCCCTCTCCAGGGTTGGCAATTTACTTTTTTTTGCTGGTATGCTGAGTAAATTTTCTTGGAAAAATTGAGTACATAATTACAGGTAGTATATTCATGGTAATAACGCGAGGGTGGGAATTTTACTTTTGCTGGTAGCGGAGTACATTTTCTCAGAAAAAAATAGTACATAATTACAAATAGGATTATATTCATGGCAGTTACATATTAGGCTGTATGGTAATAAAGGGCCCAAGAGACAATGCTATGTGCCCTAACTAGTACACAGGCAGTAGCAGGGTACTAGGATTGCTTTGGAGCTGGAGTGCGGAGTGGAAAATTCTGGCTAAAATAAACATAAAGAGCGGAAAATTCAACCGAATAACATATGCACTGTTTTATTAATATCCAATTACCTGCTCACCAGAATTAGTTATTAGGTGCCTATGCCAATTATTACCTCTTTCCCTACACAGGCTGTCCCCATTATTACATCCATTAATCAGTGAGCATTCCAATTATCCAATACATTTTAAAATAAGGAGTTGAAAATCCCAGTAAAACTCGGGAAAGAGAGCGGAAAAACAGTTTCCATTGGGTGTCGTTTCCCACCCAAATTTACCAATGCTAGGACACTGGGCAGTAGAAAACTGAAGAAGTACTTTAGTATGTATGTGACCAGAAAACCTGTATTTTTAACCTTTGGTGACCAACAAGCCACTAACCTGTTACAAGACGACACATTGAAATGCCTGGAACACGGTGTGGTACGAACAAAATACTCAAGGCCAAGGCTTGAAGGCCCAAATAATCACGGTCATGAAATTGAAATACGTTACTGGCGCATCATAGTTGCAAAACACGAGAGAGCGCGCGTAGCCAAGATTTGCGGTGTAAATAGTGTTGTCCTCACGAAATGTGCCCGGTGTGGACACGGACCAATCAGCGTTGAGCTCGAGTTGAGAGTTGCCGAGAAGCAACTGAGAAGAGCGCTGAGTATATCTTGGACGGTGTTATACGACCTCTTTCACGTAGCGGATGCTCTTGAATTTCAGTTTTTTGATAAGGGCGAACATTTTGCATTCATATTTAGTTAATTTAGACTAACGAGCCCGATTGATAGATATATCGGACATAAAGCTTCGCCGGTATGCACCTGGTGACCTGGTGTTTTAGACACTGAGTACAAGGATTCTCATTAGCTATTTACGCCTAAAAAAGGTGGTCGTCTTAACAAAAAAATGGTACCATTGGCATCAGGAAGGCAAACACTTTCTTTTCATACCATTTAATTGATCATTTAACCTTTTAAAAGAATGATTATCTGCATAGTACTTGTTCTCAACGAACACCAAGTACCATGAGCTTTTCCAGCAAGGGAAAACGGTACTTGGTACACAAGGTATTCGTCGAGGAAAGTACTCAGCAGCGTAATCTTGTGCTCATCTCTTCTGAAGGAAGATAAGAGACATTTTCGGCGCAGGACGTCTCGTGGTACGCTATTTTGATTTGTGTAGTGCTGTGTCTACGGCGGTGTGTGATTATTGAGTCAGATTGGTGGGTGCTTAGTTTCTTGTTTGTTTGTTTTTGATATTTTTAACACCACTGACTGACGCTTTTCGAGATAAGTGACATGTACTCTGCCCTAAGGAAGAGCTGTGTTTTAACTTTGGCCCTACACCTACTCGCATGGTTAAGTATTTGCTAATGAGTTGTCTGGATTAACCCATAATTTGTGATCAGTTTGTTCTCAGACAGAAGACTGCATCATACATCATGTTTATATTTAAAACATAAATATGCTCATTTGAAACATGCATTGGAATAACACAATGTAGGCGCTGGCATTTCATCTTGCTGACCAAAGGTTTCAGTTTAGAGACACTTGGTTCTTGGAGGTTGGAAATCGTTTTCTGCTTGATGTCGCTCAATTTTTTATCATTGATGTCTGCTGTGCCTGGGAACACAAATATTCATATGAGTTTGGCATGTTTCCTAAGAATATTTATTGCCTATTCAAAGAGTACAAAAAAGTTAATTCTTTCCAGTCACAATTCCAGAGTACAAAATCTCCTGGTGCCCCTGTACACCAGCAAACAGCAACTTTTCCAACCCTGCCCCTCTCACCATCTGACCTCACTTCCACCCGGCAGGCCCCCCTCACCATCTCACCTCACGTCCACCCGGCAGGCCTCCTCTCACCATCTGACCTCACGTCCACCCGGCAGCTTCTCTCACTATCTGACCTCACGTCCACCCGGCAGGCCCCCCTCTCTCACCATCTGACCTCACTTCCACCCGGCAGGCCCCCCCTCACCATCTGACCTCACGTCCACCCGGCAGGCCTCCTCTCTCACCATCTGACCTCACGTCCACCCGGCAGGCCCCCTCTCTCACCATCTGACCTCACGTCCACCCGGCAGGACACCGTGCTCAGCGCCTCGCCGGACTCGACGATCCGGGTCTGGAACGTGCCGACCGCTCAGACGGTGCAGCTGATCCGGGCTCACGAGGGGCCGGTCACGGGCCTCTCGCTGCACGCCACCGGAGACTACGTGCTCAGCTGCTCCAGCGACGAGCACTGGGCGTTCACCGATGTCAGGACCGGGCGCGTGCTTACCAAGGTACGGAGGGACAGTGGCCGATCCAGGGGGGGGGGGGGGGGGGGGGGGGTCACGGGGTTCCTGACCCCCCCCCCCCCTTGGGCCGTGACAACAAACAAAAAACATGCGTCGCTAAGCGGCGCACATAATTCAGTGTTATTTGAACCAAGGGCACCACAGCGCTGGTGTACCAGCGGCACCACCGCGCCGGTGTGCCAGGGGCACCACCGTACCGATAGACGGCACTGTGGGGCGAGGAGGGGCACCGGGGCATCATGCCTCCTTGAATACAGGAGGAAAAAACAATGGCCTGGTGCCGCCATGCAATCACAAACATTGGTCGCTGGATTTTTTTCCCTCGCGAAATGATGCTAAATTATAATTGCTAAATTATGCAAAAATATGTCCCTTCATGCCTCCCGCCCCTTGGGCTATGAAGGGGCACCAACGTGCCTTTATACCAGAGGCAACAACTTATCGGACTTGAGGGGCCCTCGGGAGTCGGGATCCGCTTCCATGGGTGGTGGAACAGGGTGGGGGCACCGGGCACCGTGCCCTCTTGAATCCAGGAGGATGGGGAGGCGGGGCACCAATGTCCTGGTGCCCCATCAAATTGCTGAAAACCCACCTATTTTATGCGAAATGGTCCAACATTAAGATACAAAAAACGCGCCGGTTCGGGGGGCATCTTTACATACGTGCGTTCTGATAAATCATCGATGTCACGATGTTGGTTGACTATCGTTTTTGTTGTTGTCGCGAACGAACCCATAGGGCCCGCCATTTGGGCTTTTGTATAATGTGGTTCATGGCTGGAAATCCATTAAACGTATTTGAAACTGGCAAGCAACGGCATCCAAGCTGTTATAATTTTGTGATTAAAAAGTCGAAAATATCACATTTTTGTGCCACTGCGGCGACATTCCTTCTATCTTTACGGTGGAAGAATATCATTGAGTGGCTGCATTGGTGCCCTTGGGCTGAATTGAATTTTTAAATGAATGAAATTAAAATAATCTATTTTTTGAGGGCCTAGTTATCGAGGCCCAAAAATAAAGGAAAAAAATCCGCGCTGCGACGCGGCGCAAATCAATCAGTGTTCTTTTCCAGTACCAGAGGGTCTAATGTAGACTAGACACTGGCGGCCGCAGGGGGGGGGGGGGGGGGGGGGGCATGGCGGCCATGGCCCCGAGCGAGCGGGCGAGCGGACGAGAGAGAGAGAGAGAGAGGAACGGACGGTGGCTGATGAAGGATGAAGTGCGCTGTAGTGGGACTGACAGGTCGATCAAAGGCCATCTCTCTGTTCTCTGAGAACTCGTGCTTCATTAGGAAGACGGCGACGAAAAGGGCGAGTGCTTAAGAGAAAATGAAAACTGGGAGTTTTGTCAATTGTAACGTCCTCCGGCTGTGACTAACACCGCCGCTGTCCGGGTCTGTATCTCCTCAGGTGGCTGACAACAGCTCGAACGGCTTCACCACGGCTCAGTTCCACCCTGACGGCCTCATCTTCGGCACTGGCACCTCCGGCTCGCAGATCAAGATCTGGGACCTCAAGGAGCGCAGCAACGTCGCCAACTTCCCCAGTAAGCTGATACACTGTGCAGAGACTGCGCTCGGTGATAGTGTATTTGTATCCGATGTGTGTACTTCTTCTTGGATCTGGGTGGGTTTTCTCAGGCGTAGATGTACTGGCGAAAAAGCAAACGTGTATGTTTTGCTCGTACTGTACACAATGTCGCGGTGAATTCTGCTGCGGCGGTGCGCGGCAGTGTCGATGCATGCGCGCTGAAGAATATCATACTGCTATGCATCTGTCTCGTGGCAGCTGCCTCTCCCCAAGCCATCTCCCCCCCCCCCCCTCCCCCCCACTACCACTGACGGTCGCCCCGTGCGCAGGTCACTCGGGCCCGATCACGGCCATTTCCTTCTCGGAGAACGGTTACTACCTGGCCACATCCACCGACGACTCGTCGGTCAAACTGTGGGATCTGCGTAAGCTGAAGAACTTCAAGACCATCCAGCTGGATGAGGGTTACGAGGTGAAAGACCTCAGCTTCGACCAGAGCGGTACCTACCTGGCTGTGGCCGGCACCGACGTCAGGTGAGCGCCGAGTGGGATGCGCAGAGTGGGCCGCTGGGTAGGGCGGGGTGGTGTCGGCTGAGGGGTGGCTCATGAGAGGTGGCCCATGAGCGCGGAGTGGGCCGCTGGGGAGCACGGGGTGGTGTCGGCTGAGGGGTGCCAGAGAGATGGCTCAGTGCCACTGTGGGGTATGTTGTTTGTATTGTGGGCGGTACTCTCAAGAGATGTTCTCGGACCGGATGTTCCGCTGCTGTCATTTGCACTTCTGTTGTTGAACCTGGTGGGTGTAATAACACATTCATGTTTAATCCTGTGACATTGGTCCAGACGGCAGACACCGTGTCAAAACTGACTATTGTTTGGCGAGTGAGAGCGGCGAAGCAGCCCGCTGACGCCTCTGCCCCCTCCGTGTCTTTCCTCAGGGTGTACATGTGTAAGCAGTGGCTGGAGCTGGTCACCTTCACCGACCACACGGCGCTGGCCACGGGAGTCCGGTTCGGCCAGCACGGCTCCTACATTGCCTCGGCAAGCATGGACCGCACGCTCAAGGTCTACTCCATCTAACGCCATCTATCTCCATCGATTTCAACTAATGTTTCCTGACGCGGCCGCCGCCGGAGACGCTATTCTGGCGCGAACCCTGCCGTGGCTAAGGTCGGTTCAGGCAGACGCGAACCCCGTCGTGGTGACGTTGGGCTCAGGGACGGTGACCGAGCTCCGTGTCTGGGCTGCAGAATGGCAGTTGAAATTTATACCAAATTGTTTAGGAATTTTCGAAATATTTGCTAAATGCCATGAACTACCACGAATGGCACGTCCAGATCGATGGTATCAAAGCTGCATTTTTATTCCACATTCGGAAGAAAATAAGATTTATATTGTTTATGTATCTGACCATCTATTAAATTATACAATTTACAGCCAGTTTTGCGTCTGTTCAGACCCCTGCGGGCTGGCTTGTGCTGTAAAAACGGACTGTACAGCACTTGGCCACGTCTGGCTTCACGTCAGTTTGTTCATTCCGGGGGACGTCGTGGCTCTCGGCTGCGTGTTGTGTGCGCGTGTGTGAGTGCCAGCAGGGGCTGTTCAGATTGGGTGCCGTATGCGTGTGAGGGGAAGCAGGGATGTTCGCGTGTTCGCGTGGCCGAGGATGTGTGGCGTGTGTGCTGTCCGAGGGAGGGTGGACAGGATGCGGGTTTGGACCCGGGGTGAGATGTGAGAATAATTGATGAAGACAGATCGTTTGTGAACAGTTTTGCTGGATGAGTTGGCTGTATCGTGGGTG
Organism: Chirona hameri; assembly: GCA_036785665.1. Lineage (NCBI taxonomy): Eukaryota > Metazoa > Arthropoda > Thecostraca > Balanomorpha > Balanidae > Chirona > Chirona hameri. Next base: position 65,790 of record JAXIVJ010004923.1, read on the forward strand.
TCATTTTCATCACAATACATCAGGAAAGAGAGATGTGGGCTGTTTTCTGAGGGGTGGTTATGAGTGGTGACGTCAGGTTCGATAGGTGACGTCAGGTTTTATCGGGATTTCGATATGCTTCAGCATATTAAAGGTGTGCCTGGCGATGCCTGATGCCTTGAGATGCATCGCCTTGTGCTGTGCCCTGTGCCCTGTGCCCTGCCCTGGCCTCTAGGACCAGCATAAGTTTCACACATTGACCCCGTCACACACATACACACACACACACGCACGCACGCACGCACGCACGCACGCACGCACACACACACACACACACGACCGACCGACCGACCGACCGACCGACCGACCGACCGACCGACCGACCGACCGACAGACCGACAGACCGACAGACCGACAGGCCGACAGCGACAGACCGACAGACCGACATACCGACAGACCGACAGGCCGACACACAGACACACAGACACACAGACACACAGACACACAGACACACAGACACACAGACACACAGACACACAGACACACAGACACACAGACAGACAGACAGACAGACAGACAGACAGACAGACAGACAGACAGACAGACACACAGACAGACACACAGACAGACACACAGACAGACACACATACAGACACACAGACAGACACACAGACAGACACACAGACAGACACACATACAGACACACAGACAGACACACAGACAGACACACAGACAGACACACAGACAGACACACAGACAGACACACAGACACACAGACACACAGACACACAGACACACACACACACACACACACACACACACACACCCCGCAGGGGCATCGGCTTCGGCCGGTGTAAGGGGAGTAGCGCCCCCTCGGGTCCCAGCTACCCCCCCCCCCCCTCCATCCCCCCTCACACTCACCCCCGGCCCAGTCCCAGTCCATTTTTGCAACCCCCGTAACAAGTCCCGAACCCCTCCCCCTCCCCACTCAGTTTACTGGGTGTCCCCGCTGAAGCCTCCTCCCTTTGCGGCGTTTGACGGTCGGGTGCTAGTCGCCCGACCTGAACAGGCTTCTTGCGTCTATCATGGATATTATCCTTGCATTAACTATGATGTGACAGGGGACGCCTGGCTTTTTACATTGGCAAGGCTTTTCTGCGACTAAGCGCGTCGACCCGTTCCCTGGGATGAAGGGGTCCTGGAGGCTGAGCCACCTGCCGCGCGGGCTAGTCGTGGTGGCGTGGCAACACTCCTCTTTGGCCTGGATTTCCGGAAGGGCGGGGACACTCAGTGAGGCGCCGCACTGAGAAGCTTTTGCGTCGGGCTGCTGCCGGGGGTCGTGGCTTGGCTGTCTCGCTGCCGCACGGCGGGTGCATGCACTTGTCCGGCGGCTGCGGAGTGGCTTTGCCGCTGCACCGGGTGGCGTCCCGGCTTAAGGCGTCAAGGGAGGAGGCGGTGTCCAAACGGCGGGGGTGGTGAGTCTCTCTCTCCCCTCTGGGAGGGCGTCGTCGAGCCCCGTACAGCCCAGTCTCCAGCCCTCGGCCTTGTAGCGGCGCCGTGGTGGAGCGTCGGCGGGGACTGGGCAGAGACCAATCACTTACCATGGATACTTCAAACCCAAAGCTACGAACCACGGCTTCTGCCGCCCCTCGCCCATCGGCTTCGGCCGATGGACGAACCATCCCGTCTGGTGGTGAAAACCGCCCTTCGGTGAATGACTCTCGCTCCACTGAGGTGGAGCGGAACGGACGACGTGTTGCGCAGGAGAGCGCTGAGAAGGCGCCCTCCCCCACTCCTCGGGTTCTGGTGTTCTCCTCTGAGCAGAGGAGGCTCAGCTCACTTTCCCCTTTCCAGAGGAAGGACGGCTGTGATCGGTTCGGAAAGGTGATCCGCTGCGACAAGTTGCGAGACGGCGCAATCGAGGTTGAGTTTGTTAACGTGGCTGACGCGGCAAAAGCTCTGTCGGCTACAAGCTTTGTATGCACGGTGAGGGATGGAGGCATCAGACGGGAAGTCACAACTCCGATGACAGTGGCCCCGCATAGGACCAAAAACTCGACGAAGGGCATCGTTAACTGTTATGATCTGCGGGATGTTAGTGACGAGGAGATCGTAGAGGGTCTCACCAGGTTTGGCGTAACAGAGGCAAGGAGGATTTTATCCAGGAGAGGATGAAACATGATTCCGACAGACAACATAGTTTTAACATTCAACAGCACCGACCTTCCGTCGGAAGTGGTAGTGGGGTATGTTCGCGTGAAGGTGCGTGCCTTCATCCCCAACCCGATGCGGTGCTTTCGTTGCCAGCGTTTTGGTCACACCAAAACGCACTGTAAAAACCGACCGACGTGTGCAAGGTGTGCCTCTACGGAGCACACGGACGAGAACTGTGAGGCTACAACATTCAAATGCGTGAACTGCCCCGAGGAACAGAAACCTCACACTTCCTATGATAAGACCTGTCCGATGTACGCCAAGGAAAGAGAAATAAATAGCATAAAGACCAACAGGAACATCTCGTTCAGAGAGGCTCGTGATGTATACGACGAGTCCCACCCAAGGACGTCATATGCCCAGATGGCAAGAGCTCCTCCATCTGTTCCTCTCTCGCCCAAAGCTATGCTCGAACAGATGAGCGCAGCGCAGCTGGTTCTGCTGCTAAAGTCCTTCGGTCTTTCTGTCGTTGCTGCCGGGGCAGCGGCGGCTCCTGCGGAGGCCTCGGCGGCCCCTGCGGGGACCTCGGCCGTCCCCTCCCCTTCCCCCACCTCCACTCCTGGAGGACAGGGTGCCCTGGCTGCCCCGGTTGCGGCGCCCGCTGCTGCGGCGGTGAGTGCCAACACTGGGGATGGAGGCGAGGGCTGGACCCTCGTCCAACATCGGCGCTCGAGCGAGCGACGGTCTCCCTCTCGTACCGAGCCTGCGTCACCCAGGCACTCTTCTGGTTCGGCGACGGCGACTCCCAGCCGCCCTCCTGCTGTAAAGGAGACTGCGGTCATGGCGGCTTTGCGCCGCAACCAGGAGGAAAAGCGGGCGCGCGATGTCAGGCGTGCTCGCCTCGTCGAGAAAGCCCGCGAGGCCAAGCGTTCTCCGGATGCCGTGGGGGTCGGTGAGTCGACTCCATCGGGGGCTGTGGGCCCGTCGCCTGCTGGGTCGGCAGGACCGTCCCCTTCCTCTGTGCGTTCTGCGGAGGGCCCGTCTCCGATGGGTCCCCCGCCACCACTACCACCGCAGCTGCCGCGTGCCCCTCCACCGCCGCGGCCCGCGGGGTCCCCGAGTAGAGAGCGGCCACCGGTGACCCCGTTGCCGGCGTCAGGGGCGCGACCGACGCCGGTGTCCCCGCCTTCTTCGCCGGGGCGGGCGGCGGCAGCTGCCGCGCCGGAGCGTCCCGGCAAGCGTGTTCTGCCCTGGAAGGGTTCGCCAACGGAGGGTGGCAGCCCCCGTACCCGCCAGCGTTTTCAGCCGGGCTCGACCGGAGGACGGTCCAGCTCGGCTGATGGCAGGTCGCGGCTGGGTCACGGCCGAATCCAGTTCGGGGACAGCTCCTTCCCGGGTGCGGCGGAATATTTTTAGTCAATTGCACTATGTGCCTCTTTAAGCCCCAATCATCATCATTTCTAAGTTCTTTCGAACTTTTTACCGCCCCTTTGGGTGTTTTGCCGTCCTGTTGGACTCTCTACCAGGCGCGTTTGCCTCGGTGCCGGTGTCTTTTTACTTTCTTAGTGGTTTTACGTCATGTGAACTGGCTTTTAGTATGCGCCTTTGCCTGCTCCTTCTTTAAACGTGCTTTTGCGCACTTTTAATCCATTCCCATGCATTTTATTCTTCAGTGGAACTGTAGAGGTCTGAGATCCAATTTTCAAGACCTGCAGACAGTCATCCGCAGGCGGAATCCACTGGCCATCTGTCTCCAGGAGACGAAAATGGCACCCGATATGCAGTGCACGGTGAAGGGCTATGCTGTCTTCCGAGAAGACATACCAGTGACAACAGTTGCACATGGTGGAGTTCTGCTGGCGATTCACCATAGTGTGCCTGCGCGACAGCTCGCGCTGCGTTCCACGCTGCAGGCAGTGGCCGCTCGTATTAACCTCTCCCGTCGAGAGGTAACCCTATGTTCGGTGTACCTCCCCCCTGGCATCGACCTTCCTCTGCAGGAACTTAGACGATTAGTCGCTGAGCTGCCGCCACCGATCTTACTGCTGGGCGATTTTAACGCCCATAATACTGCATGGGGTTGTAATGCCACGAACACTCGTGGCCGCCTTTTAGAGCATTTTATTAACGACGAGGTTCTGTGTATTTTAAACACGGGAACACGGACCCATTTTACAGTGCCCTCTGGTCAGACCTCTGCATTGGACTTGAGCTTGGTGAGCCCCCACCTAGCTCATCTTTTTACCTGGTCTGTGCACGATGACCCACTGGGAAGTGACCACCTCCCGGTTTGGCTCCAGCACCAGGATGGCCCAGTTTTAGGCAGCCGACCACAGAGGTGGAACGTACACAAGGCAGACTGGGCAGAATTCCAAGTGTCAATGGAGACACTGATTTTAACCAGAGCCGATAACTCTCCCATGTCAGCAGAGGATTTTACCTCCTTGCTTTTAAACTCCGCCGACGGGTGCATTCCAAGGACATCAGGTCAGCCCCGCCGCGCTCCAGTTCCTTGGTGGACTAAGGAATGCAGAGAAGCAATCCGGGCTCGAAAGAGAGCTTTTAGGAGGTTTGACCGAAGGAGCACTACAGATAATCTTATCGCTTTTAAGAAAGCGAGGGCTTTTGCCCGGCGCACTATAAAGGAGGCAAAGGCGGTTTCATGGCGCACTTATGTTAATTCTTTTAAACCGTTTTACTCCAACGTCCCAAGTGTGGACACGCATCAAGCGCATTGCTGGCCGGCACAGCCCTGTCCCGCTGCCGATCCTTAGAGTGAACGACTCGGATATCATTCATCCAGTAGAGGTCGCCGACGTGATAGGCCGAGCACTCTCTGAGCGATGTCGGGGCGGGCACACGGAGGGGCAGTCCGCACGACGGTGGGGTCGACAAGAACCAGGTGCTGTGGACTTCTCCACTACCCAGCACAGTGTGTACAACGAGCCTTTTACCTTGGCCGAACTGACCTCCGCCATACATTCACTGCGAAGTGTGGCGGAGGGTCCTGACTCCATCCACAACGACATGCTTCGGCATCTCCCTGCAGCTGCCCATGAGGCGCTGCTAGCGACGTTCAACTCGCTGTGGGAGACGGGCGCTTTCCCTGTTGCTTGGCGAGAAGCCACCGTAATACCCATTTTAAAACCTGGTAAGTCGGGTCTTGACCCTCTCCACTATCGGCCCCTCTCACTTACTTCATCCCTGTGTAAGCTGATGGAAAAGATGGTGAACGCACGTCTTAGTTGGTTTTTAGAACATAACAGCGTTTTTACAAACGCTCAGTGTGGGTTCAGAAAAAATCGTAGCGCGCTTGACCACATTTTAACCTTAGACACGGAAGCGCGTGCCTGTTTTAACGAAAAGAAGCACCTTGGAGCAATATTCTTTGATATAGAGGCAGCCTATGACACTGTATTGCGTCATGTCCTTCTTAGAAAACTGTATAATTATGGCATTCGAGGTCGTATGGGCCGCTTTATACAACACTTTGTATCTCGCCGCCACTTTCGAGTCCGTGTGGGAAATCATCTTTCCAACAGTTTTGCACAGAGAGAACGGAGTTCCTCAGGGAGGGGTACTTAGTGTGGCGTTGTTTGCTGTCATGATTAATGACATAGGAGACAAGCTCCCGGTGGCGGTCGGCCGATCTCTTTTCGTAGATGACTTCGCGATATGGTACTCTGCTTCCAGCGCTTGTTTAGTGTCTCGACAGCTGCAGCTAGCTGTCACACGCCTGGAGAGGTGGAGTACGGAGAACAGCCTTCGCTTCTCAACAACAAAAACTGTTGCTGTGCACTTTTGTCGCCGCCGTTGCCCTGACCCCAACCTAGGGATTCGACTGTACAGTCAGCCGATTCCAACACAGCCAGTAGCGAGGTTTCTGGGCATATTTTTTGACAGAAAGCTGACGTATAAGGAACATTTTAAAGTGCTTCGGGAGAGATGTTTTTAAAGCCCTGAACATTTTAAGATGCGTCTCGCGGACATCATATGGTGCAGATCGTAGCACGCTTTTGCTGCTTTATCGGTCGATAATTCGCTCCAAACTGGATGGACTATGCGTGTTTTATATACGACAGTGCAAGCGAGTCAAATAAGCGAGCACTGGATACAATACACCATACATCACTGCGTGTCGTTACAGGCGCTTTTCGCACCTCGCCAGCAACCAGCCTCCTGGCGGAGACGCACGAAGCCCCTCTCTCTCTCCGCAGGCAGATGCTCGGCATGAGATATGCCTTGAAGCTCCGCCAGTTTCCCATGCATCCTACGTACCCCTATGTTTTCTCGAGAGGCATTCTCTCGTTTTTCGAAGGCACGCCACAGCGATCGGCACCCTTCTGCTCACGGATGCAGGATCTGTTTGCGAGAAGCGGCTTGTCCTTGCGAGACGTGATACGCGTAGATATCCCGCCCTCGCCGCCATGGACGTGTATCCGTCCTCAAATCGATATATCACTGTCCGAACTTAAAAAGGGAGATGTCCACCCGTCTGAGTCCAGGTCTCGGGCCATGGAGCACTTGGCTTCTTGCGAGGGTCGCACTTTTACATACACGGACGGATCCAAGACATCC
>JAXIVJ010004924.1:0-15000 GCA_036785665.1 Chirona hameri
CATCAGCAACATCATCAGCATCATCATCATTAACATCATCATCACACATCAACATCATCATCAACATCATCATCAACATCATCATCACATCATCATCAACATCATCATCAACAATCATCATCAACATCATCATCAACATCATCATCAACATCATCAGCAACATCATCTGCAACATCATCAGCACATCATCAGCAACATCATCATCAGCAACATCATCAGCACATCATCATCAGCAACATCATCATCGCAACATCATCATCAGCAACATCATCATCATCAGCATCATCATCATCATCATCATCACATCATCATCATCTCATCATCATCATCATCATCATCATCATCATCATCATCACATCATCATCATCATCATCATCATCATCATCATCATCATCATCATCATCATCATCATCATCATCATCATCATCATCATCATCATCATCATCATCATCATCATCATCATCACATCATCATCATCATCATCATCCATCATCATCATCATCATCATCATCATCATCATCATCATCATCATCATCATCATCATCATCATCATCATCACACATCATCATCATCTATCATCATCATCATTATCATCTTCATAGCCCGGAGGCGTGGTTGTAACCGCCTCCGGGCATACCTACAACCGCCTCCGGGCATACACACCGCCTCCGGGCATACTACTACCGCCTCCGGCATACCACACCGCCTCCGGGCATACAACACCGCCTCCGGCATACTACATACACCGCCCCCGGGCATACCACAACCGCTCCGGGCATACAACACCGCATCCGGGCATACTGCACCGCCTCCGGGCATACCACAGAGCACCCGCCTCTGGCATATAACACCGCCTCCGGGCAATACTACACCGCCTCCGGGCAATACCAGACCGCCCTCAGGGCATACAACACCGCGCCTCCGGGCATACAACACCGCCTCCGGCATACCACACCGCCTCCGGGCATACAACACCGCCTCCGGGCATACAACCAACGCCTCCGGCATACCACACCGCCGTCCGGCATACAACACCGCCCCGGGCATACAACACCGCCTCCGGGCATACCTCACAACCGTCTCACGTCATCATCAGCAATCATCCATCAGCAACAATCATCAGGAACATCACCAGCAACATCATCAGCAACATCATCAGCAACATCATCAGCAACATCATCAGCAATATCATCAGCAACATCATCATCAACATCATCATCAACATCATCATCAACATCATCATCAACATCATCATCAACATCATCAGCAACATCATCAGCAACATCATCAGCAACATCATCAGCAACATCATCAACAACATCATCATCAGCAACATCATCATCAGCAACATCATCATCAGCAACATCACTTCATCATCATCATCATCATCATCATCATCATCATCATCATCATCATCATCATCATCATCATCATCATCATCATCATCATCATCATCATCATCATCATCATCATCATCATCATCATCATCATCATCATCATCATCATCATCATCATCATCATCATCAATCATCAACATCATCATCATCATCATCATCATCATCATCATCATCATCATCATCATTATCATCATCATGCCCGGAGGCGGTGTTGTACGCCTCCGGGCATACCTCACATCCGCCTCCGGGCATACAACACCGCCTCCGGGCATACTACAACCGCCTCCGGGCATACCACACCGCCTCCGGGCATACAACACCGCCTCCGGCATACTACACCGCCTCCGGGCATACACACCGCTCCGGGCATACAACACCGCCTCCGGCATACTGCACCGCCTCCGGGCATACACACCGCCTCCGGGCATACAACACCGCCTCCGGCATACTACACCGCCTCCGGCATACCAGACCGCCTCAGGGCATACAACACCGCCTCCGGGCATACAACACCGCCTCCGGGCATACCACAGACCGCCTCCGGGCCATACAACACAGCCTCCGGGCATACAACACCGCCTCCGGGCATACCACAGATATCACCCTCCGGCATACAACACCGCCTCCGGGCATACAACCCGCCTCCGGCATAACACACCGTCTCAACGTCCATCATCAGCAACATCATCAGCAACATCATCACAACATCACCAGCAACATCATCACAACATCATCAGCAACATCATCAGCCATCAACATCATCAGCAACATCATCAGCAACATCATCATCACATCATCATCAACATCATCATCAACATCATCATCAACATCATCATCAACATCATCAGCAACATCATCAGCAACATCATCAGCAACATCATCAGCAACATCATCAACAACATCATCATCAGCAACATCATCATCAGCATCATCATCATCAGCAACATCATCCTCATCATCATCATCATCATCATCATCATCATCATCATCATCATCATCATCATCATCATCATCCTCATCATCATCATCATCACATCATCATCATCATCATCATCATCATCATCATCATCATCATCACATCATCATCATCATCATCATCATCATCATCATCATCATCATCATTATCATCATCATGCCTGGAGGCGGTGTTGTACCGCCTCCGGGCATACCAACACCGCCCTCCGGGGCATACCACGACCGTCTCACGTCATCATCAGCAACATCATCAGCAACATCATCAGCAACATCACACCAGCAACATCATCAGCAACATCATCAGCAACATCATCAGCGACATCATCAGCAACATCATCAGCACATCATCATCAACATCATCATCAACATCATCATCAACATCATCATCAACATCATCATCAACATCATCATCAACATCATCACAACATCATCAGCAACATCCATCAGCAACATCATCAGCAACATCATCAACAGACATCATCATCACAACATCATCATCAGCAACATCATCATCAGCATCACATCATCATCATCATCATCATCATCATCATCATCCTCATCATCATCATCATCATCATCATCATATCATCACATCATCATCATCATCATCATCATCATCATCATCATCATCATCACATCATCATCATCATCATCATCATCATCATCTTCATCATCATCATCAGCATCATCATCATCATCATCATCATCATCATCATCATCATCATCATCATCATCAGCATCATCATCATCATCATCATCATCATCATCATCATCATCATCATCACATCATCATCATCATCATCATTATCATCATCATGCCCCGGAGCGGTGTTGTACCGCCTCCGGCATACCACACCGCCTCCGGGCATACAACACCGCCCTCCGGGCATACTACAACAGCCTCCGGGCATACCACAGCGCCTCCGGGCATACAACACCGCCTCCGGGCATACTACAACCGCCTCCGGCATACTACCAACACGCCTCCGGGCATACAACACCGCCTCCCGCATACAACACCGCCTCCGGCATACCACACCGCCTCCGGGGCATGCAACACCGCCTCCGGGCATACAACACCGCAAACGGGCATACCACACTCCGTCTCACGTCCATCATCAGCAACATCATCAGCAACATCATCAGCAACATCATCGGCAACATCACCAGCAACATCATCAGCAACATCATCAGCAACATCATCAGCAACATCATCATCAACATCATCATCAACATCATCATTAACATCATCATCAACATCAACATCATCATCAACATCATCATCAACATCATCATCAACACATCAACAACATCATCATCAACATCATCATCAACATCATCATCAACATCATCACAACATCATCAGCAACATCATCAGCAACATCATCAGCAACATCATCAACAACATCATCATCAGCAACATCATCATCAGCAACATCATCATCAGCAACATCATCATCATCATCATCATCATCATCATCATCATCATCATCATCATCATCATCATCATCATCATCATCATCATCATCATCATCATCATCTATCATCCATCATCATCATCATCATCATCATCATCATCATCATCATCATCATCATCATCATCATCATCATCATCATCATCATCATCATCATCTCATCATCATCATCATCATCATCATCATCATCATCATCATCATTATCATCATCAGCCCGGAGGCGGTGTTGTACCGCCTCCGGGCATACCACAACCGCCTCCGTGGCATACAACACCGCCTCCGGGCATACTACACCGCCTCCGGCATACCACAGCCGCCTCCGGGCATACAACACCGCCTCCGGCATACTACACCGCCTCCGGCATACCACACCGCCTCCGGGCATACAACACCGCCTCCGGCATACGCACCGCCTCCGGGCATACCACACCGCCTCCGGGCATACAACACCGCCTCCGGCATACTACACGCCTCCGGGCATACCAGACCGTCCTCAGGCATACAACACCGCCTCCCGGGCATACAACACCGTGCCTCCGGGCATACCACACCGCCCTCCGGGCATACAACACCGCCTCCGGGGCATACAACAACCGCCTCCGGGCATTCCACAATAGTCCGCCATCCGGCATACAACACCGCCTCCGGGCATACAACACCGCCTCCGGCATACCACATCCGTCTCACGTCATCATCAGCAACATCATCAGCAACATCATCACACATCACCAGCAACATCATCACAACATCATCAGCAACCATCATCAGCAACATCATCAGCAACATCATCAGCAACATCATCATCAACATCATCATCAACATCATCATCACATCATCATCAACATCATCATCAACATCATCAGCAACATCATCAGCAACATCATCAGCAACATCATCAGCAACATCATCAACAACATCATCATCAGCAACATCATCATCAGCAACATCATCAATCAGCAACATCATCATCATCATCATCATCATCATCATCATCATCATCATCATCATCATCATCATCATCATCATCATCATCATCCATCATCTCATCATCATCATCATCATCATCATCATCATCATCATCATCATCATCATAACATATCATTCATCATCATCATCATCATCATCATCATCATCATCATCATCATCATTATCATCATCATGCTGGAGCGGTGTTGTACCGCCTCCGGCATACCACACCGCCTCCGGCATACAACACCGCCTCCGGGCATACTACACCGCTTCCGGGCATACCACAACCGCCTCCGGGCATACAACACCGCCTTCCGGGCATACTACACCGCCTCCGGCATACAACACCGCCTCCGGGCATACAACACCGCCTCCGGGCATACTGCACCGCCTCCGGGCATACCACACCGCCTCCGGGCATACAACACCGCCTCCGGGCATACAACAACCGCCTCCGGCATACAGACCGCCTCAGGGCATACAACACCGCCTCCGGGCATACAACACCGCCTCCGGCATACCACAACCGCCTCCGGGCATACAACACCGCCTCCGGCATACAACACCGCCTCGGGCATACCACAACCGCCTCCGGCATACAACACCGCCTACGGGGCATACAACACCGCCTCCGGGCATACCACACCGTCTCACGTCATCATTCAGCAACATCATCAGCAACATCATCACAACATCACCAGCAACATCATCAGCAACATCATCAGCAACATCATCAGCAACATCATCAGAAACATCATCAGCAACATCATCATCAACATCATCATCACAATCATCATCAACATCATCATCAACATCATCATCAACTTCATCATCAACATCATCAGCAACATCATCAGCAACATCATCAGCAACATCATCAGCAACATCATCAACAACATCATCATCAGCAACATCATCATCACAACATCATCATCAGCAACATCATCATCATCATCATCATCATCATCATCATCATCATCATCATCATCATCATCATCATCATCATCATCATCATCATCATCATCATCATCATTATCATCATCATGCCCGGAGGCGGTGTTTGTACCGCTCCGGCATACCACACCGCCTCCGGGCATACAACACCGCCTCCGGGCATACTACACCGCCTCCGGGCATACCACAGCCGCCTCCGGGCATACAACACCGCCTCCGGGCATACTACAACCGCCTCCGGCATACCACATCCGCCTCCGGGCATACAACACCGCCTCCGGGCATACTGCACCGCCTCCGGGCATACACACCGCCTCCGGGCATACAACACCGCCTCCGGCATACTACACCACCTCCGGGCATACCAGACCGCTCAGGGCATACAACACGCCTCCGGGCATACAACACCGCTCCGGGCATACCACACCGGCCTCCGGGCATACAACACTCCGCGTCCGGGCATACAACACCGCCTCCGGGCATACCACACCGCCTCCGGGGCATACAACACCGCCTCCGGCATACAACACCGCCTCCGGGCATACCACACCGTCTCACGTCATCATCAGCAACATCATCAGCACATCATCAGCAACATCACCAGCAAGATCATCATCAACGATCATCACAACATCATCAGCAACATCATCAGCATCATCATCAGCAACATCATCATCAACATCATCATCAACATCATCATCACATCATCACCATCATCCACATCATCAGCAACATTCATCAGCAACACATCAGCAACATCATCAGCAACATCATCATCAACATCATCAACAACATCATCATCAGCAACATCATCATCATGCAACATCATCATCTGCAACATCATCATCATCATCATCATCATCATCATCATCATCATCATCATCATCATCATCATCATCATCATCATCATCATCATCATCATCATCATCATCATCATCATCATCATCATCATCATCATCATCATCATCATCATCATCATCAATCATCATTCATCATCATCATCATCATCATCATCAACATCATCTTATCATCATCATGCCCGGAGCGGTGTTGTACCGCCTCCGGGCATACCACACCGCCTCCGGGCATACAACACCGCTCCGGGCATACTACAACCGCCTCCGGGCATACCACTACCGGCCTCCGGGCATACAACACCGCCTCCGGGCATACTACACCGCCTCCGGCATACTACACCGCCACCCTCCGGGCATACAACACCTGCCTCCGGGGCATACAACACCGCCTCCGGGCATACCACAACCGCCTCCGGGCATGCAACAACACCGCCTCCGGGCATACAACACCGCAAACGGGCATACCACACCGTCTCACGTCATCATCAGCAACATCATCAGCAACATCATCAGCACATCATCAGCAACATCACCAGCAACAGTCATCAGCAACATCATCAGCAACATCATCAGCAACATCTTCATCACATCATCATCAACATCATCATTAACATCTCATCAACATCACATTCAACATCATCATCAACATCATCATCAACATCATCATCAACATCATCATCAACATCACATCAACATCATCATCAACATCATCATCAACATCATCATCAACATCATCAGCACCATCATCAGCAACATCATCAGCAACATCATCAACAACATCATCATCAGCAACATCATCATCAGCAACATCATCATGCAGCAACTCATCATCATCATCATCATCATCATCATCATCATCATCATCATCATCATCATCATCATCATCATCATCATCATCATCATCATCATCATCATCATCATCATCATCATCATCATCATCATCATCATCACATCATCATCATCCATCATCATCATCATCATCATCATCATCATCATCATCATCATCATACATCATCATCATCATCATCATCATCATCATCATCATCATCATCATCATCATCATCATCATTATCATCATCATGCCCGGAGGCGGTGTTGTACCGCCTCCGGGCATACACATCGCCTCCGGGCATACAACACCGCCTCCGGGCATACTACACCGCCTCCGGGGCATACCACAACCGCCTCCGGGCATACAACACCGCCTCCGGGCATATACTACACCGCCCCCGGGCATACCACACCCTGCCTCCGGGCATACAACACCGCATCCGGGCATACTGCACCGCCTCCGGGCATACCACACAACCGCCTCCGGGCATACAACACCGCCTCCGGGCAACTACACCGCCTCCTGGCATACCAGACCGCCTCAGGCATACAACACCAGCCTCCGGCATACAACACCGCCTCCGGGCATACCACAACCGCCCTCCGGGCATACAACACCGCCTCCGGGCATACAACACCGCCTCCGGGCTATACCACAAACCGCCTCCGGGCATACAACACCGCCTCCGGGCATACAACACCGCCTCCGGGCATACCCACACCGTCTCACGTCATCATCAGCAACATCATCAGCAACATCATCAGGAACATCACCAGCAACATCATCAGCAACATCATCAGCAACAGCATCAGCTGCAACATCATCAGCAACATCATCAGCAACATCATCATCAACATCATCATCAACATCATCATCACATCATCATCAACATCATCATCAACATCATCAGCAACATCATCAGCAACATCATCAGCAACATCTTCAGCAACATCACAACAACATCATCATCAGCAACATCATCATCAGCAACATCATCATCAGCAACATCATCAATCATCATCATCATCATCATCATCATCATCATCATCATCATCATCATCATCACATCATCATCATCATCATCATCATCATCATCATCATCATCATCATCATCATCATCATCATCATCATCATCATCATCATCATCATCATCATCATCATCATCATCATCATCATCATCATCATCATCATCATCATCATTATCATCATCATGCCCGGAGGGCGGTGTTGTACCGCCTCCGGCATACCACACCGCCTCCGGCATACAACACCGCCTCCGGGCATACAACCACCGCCTCCGGGCATACACACCGCCTCCGGCATACAACACCGCCTCCGGGGCATACTACACCGCCTCCGGCATACCACACCGCCTCCGGGCATACAACACCGCCTCCGGCATACTGCACCGCCTCGGGGCATACCACAATTCCGCCTCCGGCATACAACACCGCCTCCGGGGCATACTACACCGCCTCCGGGCATAACCAACCGCCTCAGGGCATACAACACCGCCTCCGGGCATACAACACCGCCTCCGGGCATACACACCGCCTCCGGCATACAACACCGCCTCCGGGCATACAACACCGCCTCCGGGCATACCACACCGCCTCCGGCATACAACACCGCCTCCGGGCATACAACACCGCCCTCCGGGCATACCACAGGTCCGTCTCACGTCATCATCTGCAACATCATCAGCAACATCATCAGCAACATCACCAGCAACATCATCAGCAACATCATCAGCAACATCAATCAGCAATATCATCAGCAACATCATCAGCAACAATCATCATCAACATCATCATCAACATCATCATCAACGATCATCATCAACATCATCATCAACATCATCAGCAACATCATCAGCAACATCATCAGCAACATCATCAGCAACATCATCAACAACATCATCATCAGCAACATCATCATCAGCAACATCATCATCAGCAACATCACATCATCATCATCATCATCATCATCATCATCATCATCATCATCATCATCATCATCATCATCATCCTCATCATCATCATCATCATCATCATCATCATCATCATCATCATCATCATCATCATCATCATCATCATCATCATCATCATCATCATCATCATCATCATCATCATCATCATCATTATCATCATCATGCCTGGAGGCGGTGTTGTACCGCCTCCGGGCATACCACAACCGCCTCCGGGCATACCACACCGTCTCACGTCATCATCAGCAACATCATCAGCAACATCATCAGCAACATCACCAGCAACATCATCAGCAACATCATCAGCAACATCATCAGCAACATCATCAGCAACATCATCAGCAACATCATTCATCAACATCATCATCAACATCATCATCAACATCATCATCAACATCATCATCAACATCATCAGCAACATCATCAGCAACATCATCAGCAACATCATCAGCAACATCATCACAACATCATCAACAACATCATCATCAGCAACATCATCATCAGCAACATCATCATCAGCAACATCATCATCATCATCATCATCATCATCATCATCATCATCATCATCACATCATCATCATCATCATCATCATCATCATCATCATCATCTTCATCATCATCATCATCATCATCATCATCATCATCATCATCATCATCATCATCATCATCATCATCATCATCAATCATTATCATCATCATGCCGGAGGCGGTGTTGTACCGCCTCCGGCATACACACCGCCTCCGGGCATACAACACCACGCCTCCGGGCATACTACACCGCCTCCGGGCATACCACAGACCGCCTCCGGGCATACAACACCGCCTCCGGGCATACTACAACCCGCCTCCGGCATACCACAACCGCCTCCGGGCATACAACACCGCCTCCGGGCATACTGCACCGCCTCCGGGCATACCACCCGCCTCCGGCATACAACACACCGCCTTCCGGGCATACCTACACCGCCTCCGGGCATACCATACCGCCTCAGGGCATACAACACCGCCTCCGGCATACAACTCCGCCTCCGGGCATACCAACAAACCGCCTCCGGGCCATACAAACACTCGCCTCCGGGCATACAACACCGCCTCCGGGCATACACAATCCGTCTCACGTCATCATCAGCAACATCATCAGCAACATCATCAGCAACATCACCAGCAACATCATCATCAACATCATCAGGCAACATCATCAGCAACATCATCAGCAACATCATCAGCAACATCATCATCAACATCATCATCAAACATCATCATCCATCATCATCATCAACATCATCATCAACATCATCAGCAACATCATCAGCAACATCATCAGCAACATCATCAGCAACATCATCACAACATCATCATCAGCAACATCATCATCAGCAACATCATCATCAGCAACATCATCATCATCATCATCATCATCATCATCATCATCATCATCATCATCATCATCATCATCATCATCATCATCATCAGCAACATCATCAGCAACATCATCAGCAACATCATCAACAACATCATCATCAGCAACATCATCATCAGCAACATCATCATCAGCAACATCATCATCATCATCATCATCATCATCATCATCATCATCATCATCATCAGCATCATCATCATCATCATCATCATCATCATCATCATCATTAATCATCATCATGCCCCGGGGTTAGGGGCGGTTTGTTACCGCCTCCGGGCATACCACACCCGCCTCCGGGCATACAACACCGCCTCCGGGCATACTACACCGCCTCCGGCATACCACAACCGCCCTCCGGGCATACAACACCGCCTCCCGGCATAACTACACCGCCTCCGGGGCATACCACTACCGCCTCCGGCATGACAACACCGCCTCCGGCATACTGCACCGCCTCCGGCATACCACATACCGCCTCCGGGCATACAACACCGCCTCCGGGCATACTACACACACCTCCGGGCATACCAGACCGCCTCAGGGCATACAACACCGCCCTCCGGGCATACAACACCGCCTCCGGGCATACCACACAACCGCCTCCGGGCATACAACACCGCCTCCGGGCATACAACACCGCCTCCGGCATACCACAACCCGCCTCCGGTCATACAACACCGCCTCCGGGCATACAACACCGCCTCCGTGGCATACCACAATCCGTCTCACGTCATCATCAGCAACATCATCAGCAACATCATCAGCAACATCACCAGCAACATCATCAGCAACATCATCAGCACATCATCAGCAACATCATCAGCAACATCATCAGCAACATCATCATCAACATCATCATCAACATCATCATCAACATCATCATCAACATCATCACACATCATCATCAACATCATCAGCAACATCATCAGCAACATCATCAGCAACATCATCAACAACATCATCGATCAGCAACATCATCATCAGCAACATCATCATCAGCACATCATCATCATCATCATCATCATCATCATCATCATCATCATCATCATCATCATCATCATCATCATCATCATCATCATCATCATCATCATCATCATCATCATCATCATCACATCATCATCATCATCATCATCATCACATCATCATCATCATCATCATCATCATCATCATCATCATCATCATCATCATTATCATCATCATGCCCGGAGCGGTGTTGTTACCGCCTCCGGGGCATACCACAGCTACCGCCTCCGGCATACAACACCGCCTCCGGGCATACTACACCGCCTCCGGCATAGCCAACACCGCCTCCGGGCATACAACACCGCCTCCGGGGCATACTACAACCGCCTCCGGGCATACTACTACGACCGCTCCGGCATACAACACCGCCTCCGGGGACATACAACACCGCCTCCGGGCATACCACAACCGCCTCCGGCATGCAACACCGCCTCCGGGCATACAACACCGCAAACGGGGCATACCACACCCGTCTCTACGTCATCATCAGCAACATCATCAGCAACATCATCAGCAACATCATCAGCAACATCACCAGCAACATCATCAGCAACATCATCAGCAACATCATCAGCAACATCATCATCAACATCATCATCAACATCATCATTAACATCATCATCAACATCAACTCATCATCAACATCATCATCAACATCATCATCACATCATCATCATCAACACACATCATCATCAACATCATCATCAACATCATCATCAACATCATCATCAACATCATCAGCAACATCATCAGCAACATCATCAGCAACATGCATCAACAACATCATCATCAGCAACATCATCATCAGCAACATCATCATCAGCAACATCATCATCATCATCATCATCATCTCATCATCATCATCATCATCATCATCATCATCATCATCATCATCATCATCATCATCATCATCATCATCATCATCATCATCATCATCATCATCATCATATCATCATCATCATCATCACCATCATCATCATCATCATCATCATCATCATCATCATCATCATCATCATCATCATCATCATCATCACATCATCATCATCATCATCATCATCATTATCATCATCATGCCCGGAGGCGGTGTTGTACCGCCTCCGGGCATACCACACCGCCTCCGGCATACAACACCGCCTCCGGCATACTACAACCGCCTCCGGGCATACCACAACCGCCTCCGGGCATACAACACACCGCCTCCGGGCATACTACAACCGCCCCCGGGCATACCACACCGCCTCCGGGCATACAACACCGCATCCGGCAAGACTGCACCGCCTCCGGGCATACCACACCGCCTCCGGCATACAACACCGCCTCCGGGCATACTACAACACCGCCTCCTGCATACCAGACCGCCTCAGGGCATACAACACCGCCCTCCGGGGCATACAACACCGCCTCCGGGCATACCACACCGCCTCCGGGCATACAACACCGCCTCCGGGCATACAACACCGCCTCCGGGCATACCACCACCGCCTCCGGGGCATACAACACCGGCCTCCGGGCATACAACACCGCCTCCGGCATACCACACCGTCTCACGTCATCATCAGCAACATCATCAGCAACATCATCAGAATCATCACCAGCAACATCATCAGCAACATCATCAGCAACATCATCAGCAACATCATCAGCAACATCATCAGCAACATCATCATCAACATCATCATCAACATCATCATCAACATCATCATCACATCATCATCAACATCATCAGCAACATCATCAGCAACATCATCAGCAACATCATCAGCAAACATCATCAACAACATCATCATCAGCACATCATCATCAGCAACATCATCAGCAACATCATCATCATCATCATCATCATCATCATCATCATCATCATCATCATCATCATCATCATCACATCATCATCATCATCATCATCATCATCATCATCATCATCATCATCATCATCATCATCATCATCATCATCATCATCATCATCATCATCATCATCATCATCATCATCATCATCATCATCATCATCATCATCATCATCATCATCATCATCATCATTATCATCATCATGCCCGGAGGCGGTGTTGTACCGCCTCCGGGCATACCACACCGCCTCCGGGCATACAACACCTGCCTCCGGGCATACTACACCGCCTCCGGGCATACCACACCGCCTCCGGGCATACAACACCGCCTCCGGCATACTACACCGCCTCCGGGCATACCACACCGCCTCCGGGCATACAACACCGCCTCCGGGCATACTGCACCCGCCTCCGGGCATACCACAACCGCCTCCGGCATACAACACCGCCTCCGGGCATACTACACCGCCTCCGGGCATACCAGACCGCCTCAGGGGGCATACAACAACCGCCTCCGGGCATACAACACCGCCTCCGGGCATACCACACCGCCTTCCGGGCATACACACCGCCTCCGGGCATACAACACCGGCCTCCGGGCATACCACACACCTGCCTCCGGGCATACAACACCGCCTCCGGGCATACAACACCGCCTCCGGGCATACCACAAGCCGTCTCACGTCATCATCAGCAACATCATCAGCAACATCATCAGCAACATCAACAGCAACATCATCAGCAACATCATCATCAACATCATCAGCAACATCATCAGCAACATCATCAGCAACATCATCATCAACATCATCATCAACATCATCATCAACATCATCATCACATCATCATCAACATCATCAGCAACATCATCAGCAACATCATCAGCAACATCATCAGCAACATCATCATCAACATCATCATCAGCAACATCATCATACATCAGCAACATCATCATCATCTCATCATCATCTCATCATCATCATCATCATCATCAATCATCATCATCATCATCATCATCCTCATCATCATCATCATCATCATCATCATCATCATCTCATCATCATCATCATCATCATCATCATCATCATCATCATCATCATCATCATCATCATCATCATCATCATTATCATCATCATGCCTGGAGGCGGTGTTGTACCGCCTCCGGGCATACCACACAAACCGCCTCCGGCATACCACAACCGTCTCACGTCATCATCTAGCAACATCATCAGCAACATCATCAGCAACATCACCAGCAACATCATCAGCA
>JAXIVJ010004924.1:20000-37500 GCA_036785665.1 Chirona hameri
ATGATGATGATGATGATGTATGATGATGTTGCTGATGATGATGTTGCTGATGATGATGTTGCTGATGATGATGTTGTTGATGATGTTGCTGATGATGTTGCTGATGATGTTGCTGATGATGTTGCTGATGATGTTGATGATGATGTTGATGATGATGTTGATGATGATGTTGATGATGATGTTGATGATGATGTTGCTGAGATGTTGCTGATGATGTTGCTGATGATGTTGCTGATGATGTTGCTGATGATGTTGCTGGTGATGTTGCTGATGATGTTGCTGATGATGTTGCTGATGATGACGTGAGACGGTGTGGTATGCCCGGAGGCGGTGTTGTATGCCCGGAGGCGGTGTTGTATGCCCGGAGGCGGTGTGGTATGCCCGGAGGCGGTGTTGTATGCCCGGAGGCGGTGTTGTATGCCCTGAGGCGGTCTGGTATGCCCGGAGGCGGTGTAGTATGCCCGGAGGCGGTGTTGTATGCCCGGAGGCGGTGTGGTATGCCCGGAGGCGGTGCAGTATGCCCGGAGGCGGTGTTGTATGCCCGGAGGCGGTGTGGTATGCCCGGAGGCGGTGTAGTATGCCCGGAGGCGGTGTTGTATGCCGGAGGCGGTGTGGTATGCCCGGAGGCGGTGTAGTATGCCGGAGGCGGTGTTGTATGCCCGGAGGCGGTGTGGTATGCCCGGAGGCGGTACAACACCGCCTCCGGGCATGATGATGATAATGATGATGATGATGATGATGATGATGATGATGATGATGATGATGATGATGATGATGATGATGATGATGATGATGATGATGATGATGATGATGATGATGATGATGATGATGATGATGATGATGATGATGATGATGATGATGATGATGATGATGATGATGTTGCTGATGATGATGTTGCTGATGATGATGTTGCTGATGATGATGTTTGTTGATGATGTTGCTGATGATGTTGCTGATGATGTTGCTGATGATGTTGCTGATGATGTTGCTGATGATGTTGATGATGATGTTGATGATGATGTTGATGATGATGTTGATGATGATGTTGATGATGATGTTGCTGATGATGTTGCTGATGATGTTGCTGATGATGTTGCTGATGATGTTGCTGATGATGTTGCTGGTGATGTTGCTGATGATGTTGCTGATGATGTTGCTGATGATGACGTGAGACGGTGTGGTATGCCCGGAGGCGGTGTGGTATGCCCGGAGGCGGTACAACACCGCCTCCAGGCATGATGATGATAATGATGATGATGATGATGATGATGATGATGATGATGATGATGATGATGATGATGATGATGATGATGATGATGATGATGATGATGATGATGATGATGATGATGAGGATGATGATGATGATGATGATGATGATGATGATGATGATGATGATGATGATGATGATGATGATGATGATGATGTTGCTGATGATGATGTTGCTGATGATGATGTTGCTGATGATGATGTTGTTGATGATGTTGCTGATGATGTTGCTGATGATGTTGCTGATGATGTTGCTGATGATGTTGATGATGATGTTGATGATGATGTTGATGATGATGTTGATGATGATGTTGATGATGATGTTGCTGATGATGTTGCTGATGATGTTGCTGATGATGTTGCTGATGATGTTGCTGATGATGTTGCTGTTGATGTTGCTGATGATGTTGCTGATGATGTTGCTGATGATGACGTGAGACGGTGTGGTATGCCCGGAGGCGGTGTTGTATGCCCGGAGGCGGTGTTGTATGCCCGGAGGCGTGTGGTATGCCCGGAGGCGGTGTTGTATGCCCGGAGGCGGTGTTGTATGCCCGGAGGCGGTGTGGTATGCCCGGAGGCGGTGTTGTATGCCCGGAGGCGGTGTTGTATGCCCTGAGGCGGTCTGGTATGCCCGGAGGCGGTGTAGTATGCCGGAGGCGGTGTTGTATGCCCGGAGGCGGTGTGTATGCCCGGAGGCGGTGCAGTATGCCCGGAGGCGGTGTTGTATGCCCGGAGGCGGTGTGGTATGCCCGGAGGCGGTGTAGTATGCCCGGAGGCGGTGTTGTATGCCCGGAGGCGGTGTGGTATGCCCGGAGGCGGTGTAGTATGCCCGGAGGCGGTGTTGTATGCCCGGAGGCGGTGTGGTATGCCCGGAGGCGGTACAACACCGCCTCCGGGCATGATGATGATAATGATGATGATGATGATGATGATGATGATGATGATGATGATGATGATGATGATGATGATGATGATGATGATGATGATGATGATGATGATGATGATGATGATGATGATGATGATGATGATGATGATGATGATGATGATGATGATGATGATGATGATGATGATGATGATGATGATGATGATGATGATGATGATGATGATGATGATGATGATGTTGCTGATGATGATGTTGCTGATGATGATGTTGCTGATGATGATGTTGTTGATGATGTTGCTGATGATGTTGCTGATGATGTTGCTGATGATGTTGCTGATGATGTTGATGATGATGTTGATGATGATGTTGATGATGATGTTGATGATGATGTTGATGATGATGTTGCTGATGATGTTGCTGATGATGTTGCTGATGATGTTGCTGATGATGTTGCTGATGATGTTGCTGGTGATGTTCCTGATGATGTTGCTGATGATGTTGCTGATGATGACGTGAGACGGTGTGGTATGCCGGAGGCGGTGTTGTATGCCCGGAGGCGGTGTTGTATGCCCGGAGGCGGTGTGGTATGCCCGGAGGCGGTGTTGTATGCCCGGAGGCGGTGTTGTATGCCCGGAGGCGGTGTGGTATGCCCGGAGGCGGTGTTGTATGCCCGGAGGCGGTGTTGTATGCCCTGAGGCGGTCTGGTATGCCAGGAGGCGGTGTAGTATGCCCGGAGGCGGTGTTGTATGCCCGGAGGCGGTGTGGTATGCCCGGAGGCGGTGCAGTATGCCCGGATGCGGTGTTGTATGCCCGGAGGCGGTGTGGTATGCCCGGGGCGGTGTAGTATGCCCGGAGGCGGTGTTGTATGCCCGGAGGCGGTGTGGTATGCCCGGAGGCGGTGTAGTATGCCCGAGGCGGTGTTGTATGCCCGGAGGCGGTGTGGTATGCCCGGAGGCGGTACAACACCGCCTCCGGGCATGATGATGATAATGATGATGATGATGATGATGATGATGATGATGATGATGATGATGATGATGATGATGATGATGATGATGATGATGATGATGATGATGATGATGATGGTGATGATGATGATGATGATGATGATGATGATGATGATGATGAATGATGATGATGATGATGATGATGATGATGATGATGATGATGATGATGATGATGATGATGATGATGATGATGATGATGATGATGATGATGATGATGATGATGTTGCTGATGATGATGTTGCTGATGATGATGTTGCTGATGATGATGTTGTTGATGATGTTGCTGATGATGTTGCTGATGATGTTGCTGATGATGTTGATGATGATGTTGATGATGATGTTGATGATGATGTTGATGATGATGTTGATGATGATGTTGATGATGATGTTGATGATGATGTTGATGATGATGTTGATGATGATGTTGATGTTGATGATGATGTTAATGATGATGTTGATGATGATGTTGATGATGATGTTGCTGATGATGTTGCTGATGATGTTGCTGATGATGTTGCTGGTGATGTTGCTGATGATGTTGCTGATGATGTTGCTGATGATGTTGCTGATGATGACGTGAGACGGGTGTGGTATGCCCGTTTGCGGTGTTGTATGCCCGGAGGCGGTGTTGCATGCCCGGAGGCGGTGTGGTATGCCCGGAGGCGGTGTTGTATGCCCGGAGGCGGTGTTGTATGCCCGGAGGCGGTGTAGTATGCCCGGAGGCGGTGTAGTATGCCCGGAGGCGGTGTTGTATGCCCGGAGGCGGTGTGGTATGCCCGGAGGCGGTGTAGTATGCCCGGAGGCGGTGTTGTATGCCCGGAGGCGGTGTGGTATGCCCGGAGGCGGTACAACACCGCCTCCGGGCATGATGATGATAATGATGATGATGATGATGATGATGATGATGATGATGATGATGATGATGATGATGATGATGATGATGATGATGATGATGATGATGATGGATGATGATGATGATGATGATGATGATGATGATGATGATGATGATGATGATGATGATGATGATGATGATGATGATGATGATGATGATGATGATGATGATGATGTTGCTGATGATGATGTTGCTGATGATGATGTTGCTGATGATGATGTTGTTGATGATGTTGCTGATGATGTTGCTGATGATGTTGCTGATGATGTTGCTGATGATGTTGATGATGATGTTGATGATGATGTTGATGATGATGTTGATGATGATGTTGATGATGATGTTGCTGATGATGTTGCTGATGATGTTGCTGATGATGTTGCTGATGATGTTGCTGATGATGTTGCTGGTGATGTTGCTGATGATGTTGCTGATGATGTTGCTGATGATGACGTGAGACGGTGTGGTATGCCCGGAGGCGGTGTTGTATGCCCGGAGGCGGTGTTGTATGCCCGGAGGCGGTGTGGTATGCCCGGAGGCGGTGTTGTATGCCCGGAGGCGGTGTTGTATGCCCGGAGGCGGTGTGGTATGCCCGGAGGCGGTGTTGTATGCCCGGAGGCGGTGTTGTATGCCCTGAGGCGGTCTGGTATGCCCGGAGGTGGTGTAGTATGCCGGAGGCGGTGTTGTATGCCGGAGGCGGTGTGGTATGCCCGGAGGCGGTGCAGTATGCCCGGAGGCGGTGTTGTATGCCCGGAGGCGGTGTGGTATGCCCGGAGGCGGTGTAGTATGCCCGGAGGCGGTGTTGTATGCCCGGAGGCGGTGTGGTATGCCCGGAGGCGGTGTAGTATGCCCGGAGGCGGTGTTGTATGCCCGGAGGCGGTGTGGTATGCCCGGAGGCGGTACAACACCGCCTCCGGGCATGATGATGATAATGATGATGATGATGATGATGATGATGATGATGATGATGATGATGATGATGATGATGATGATGATGATGATGATGATGATGATGATGATGTTGCTGATGATGATGTTGCTGATGATGATGTTGCTGATGATGATGTTGTTGATGATGTTGCTGATGATGTTGCTGATGATGTTGCTGATGATGATGATGATGATGATGATGATGATGATGATGATGATGATGATGATGATGATGATGATGATGATGATGATGTTGCTGATGATGATGTTGCTGATGATGATGTTGCTGATGATGATGTTGTTGATGATGTTGCTGATGATGTTGCTGATGATGTTGCTGATGATGTTGCTGATGATGTTGATGATGATGTTGATGATGATGTTGATGATGATGTTGATGATGATGTTGATGATGATGTTGCTGATGATGTTGCTGATGATGTTGCTGATGATGTTGCTGATGATGTTGCTGATGATGTTGCTGGTGATGTTGCTGATGATGTTGCTGATGATGTTGCTGATGATGACGTGAGACGGTGTGGTATGCCCGGAGGCGGTGTTGTATGCCCGGAGGCGGTGTTGTATGCCCGGAGGCGGTGTGGTATGCCCGGAGGCGGTGTTGTATGCCCGGAGGCGGTGTTGTATGCCCTGAGGCGGTCTGGTATGCCCGGAGGCGGTGTAGTATGCCCGGAGCGGTGTTGTATGCCCGGAGGCGGTGTGGTATGCCCGGAGGCGGTGCAGTATGCCCGGAGGCGGTGTTGTATGCCCGGAGGCGGTGTGGTATGCCCGGAGGCGGTGTAGTATGCCCGGAGGCGGTGTTGTATGCCCGGAGGCGGTGTGGTATGCCGGAGGCGGTGTAGTATGCCCGGAGGCGGTGTTGTATGCCCGGAGGCGGTGTGGTATGCCCGGAGGCGGTACAACACCGCCTCCGGGCATGATGATGATAATGATGATGATGATGATGATGATGATGATGATGATGATGATGATGATGATGATGATGATGATGATGATGATGATGATGATGATGATGATGATGATGATGATGATGATATGATGATGATGATGATGATGATGATGATGATGATGATGATGATGATGATGTTGCTGATGATGATGTTGCTGATGATGATGTTGCTGATGATGATGTTGTTGATGATGTTGCTGATGATGTGCTGATGATGTTGCTGATGATGTTGCTGATGATGTTGCTGATGATGTTGATGATGATGTTGATGATGATGTTGATGATGATGTTGATGATGATGTTGATGATGATGTTGCTGATGATGTTGCTGATGATGTTGCTGATGATGTTGCTGATGATGTTGCTGATGATGTTGCTGGTGATGTTGCTGATGATTGTTGCTGATGATGTTGCTGATGATGACGTGAGACGGTGTGGTATGCCCGGAGGCGGTGTGGTATGCCCGGAGGCGGTACAACACCGCCTCCAGGCATGATGATGATAATGATGATGATGATGATGATGATGATGATGATGATGATGATGATGATGATGATGATGATGATGATGATGATGATGATGATGATGATGATGATGATGATGATGATGATGATGAGGATGATGATGATGATGATGATGATGATGATGATGATGATGATGATGATGATGATGATGATGATGATGATGTTGCTGATGATGATGTTGCTGATGATGATGTTGCTGATGATGATGTTGTTGATGATGTTGCTGATGATGTTGCTGATGATGTTGCTGATGATGTTGCTGATGATGTTGATGATGATGTTGATGATGATGTTGATGATGATGTTGATGATGATGTTGATGATGATGTTGCTGATGATGTTGCTGATGATATTGCTGATGATGTTGCTGATGATGTTGCTGATGATGTTGCTGGTGATGTTGCTGATGATGTTGCTGATGATGTTGCTGATGATGACGTGAGACGGTGTGGTATGCCCGGAGGCGGTGTTGTATGCCCGGAGGCGGTGTTGTATGCCCGGAGGCGGTGTGGTATGCCCGGAGGCGGTGTTGTATGCCCGGAGGCGGTGTTGTATGCCCGGAGGCGGTGTGGTATGCCCGGAGCGGTGTTGTATGCCCGGAGGCGGTGTTGTATGCCCTGAGGCGGTCTGGTATGCCCGGAGGCGGTGTAGTATGCCCGGAGGCGTGTTGTATGCCCGGAGGCGGTGTGGTATGCCCGGAGGCGGTGCAGTATGCCCGGAGGCGGTGTTGTATGCCCGGAGGCGGTGTGGTATGCCGGAGGCGGTGTAGTATGCCCGGAGGCGGTGTTGTATGCCCGGAGGCGGTGTGGTATGCCCGGAGGCGGTGTAGTATGCCCGGAGGCGGTGTTGTATGCCCGGAGGCGGTGTGGTATGCCCGGAGGCGGTACAACACCGCCTCCGGGCATGATGATGATAATGATGATGATGATGATGATGATGATGATGATGATGATGATGATGATGATGATGATGATGATGATGATGATGATGATGATGATGATGATGATGATGATGATGATGATGATGATGATGATGATGATGATGATGATGATGATGATGATGATGATGATGATGATGATGATGATGATGATGATGATGATGATGATGATGATGTTGCTGATGATGATGTTGCTGATGATGATGTTGCTGATGATGATGTTGTTGATGATGTTGCTGATGATGTTGCTGATGATGTTGCTGATGATGTTGCTGATGATGTTGATGATGATGTTGATGATGATGTTGATGATGATGTTGATGATGATGTTGATGATGATGTTGCTGATGATGTTGCTGATGATGTTGCTGATGATGTTGCTGATGATGTTGCTGATGATGTTGCTGGTGATGTTCCTGATGATGTTGCTGATGATGTTGCTGATGATGACGTGAGACGGTGTGGTATGCCCGGAGGCGGTGTTGTATGCCCGGAGGCGGTGTTGTATGCCCGGAGGCGGTGTGGTATGCCCGGAGGCGGTGTTGTATGCCCGGAGGCGGTGTTGTATGCCCGGAGGCGGTGTGGTATGCCCGGAGGCGGTGTTGTATGCCCGGAGGCGGTGTTGTATGCCCTGAGGCGGTCTGGTATGCCAGGAGGCGGTGTAGTATGCCCGAGGCGGTGTTGTATGCCCGGAGGCGGTGTGGTATGCCCGGAGGCGGTGCAGTATGCCCGGATGCGGTGTTGTATGCCCGGAGGCGGTGTGGTATGCCCGGGGGCGGTGTAGTATGCCCGGAGGCGGTGTTGTATGCCCGGAGGCGGTGTGGTATGCCCGGAGGCGGTGTAGTATGCCCGGAGGCGGTGTTGTATGCCCGGAGGCGGTGTGGTATGCCCGGAGGCGGTACAACACCGCCTCCGGGCATGATGATGATAATGATGATGATGATGATGATGATGATGATGATGATGATGATGATGATGATGATGATGATGATGATGATGATGATGATGATGATGATGATGATGATGATGATGATGATGATGATGATGATGATGATGATGATGATGATGATGATGATGATGATGATGATGATGATGATGATGATGATGATGATGATGATGATGATGATGATGATGATGATGATGATGATGATGATGATGATGATGATGATGATGTTGCTGATGATGATGTTGCTGATGATGATGTTGCTGATGATGATGTTGTTGATGATGTTGCTGATGATGTTGCTGATGATGTTGCTGATGATGTTGATGATGATGTTGATGATGATGTTGATGATGATGTTGATGATGATGTTGATGATGATGTTGATGATGATGTTGATGATGATGTTGATGATGATGTTGATGATGATGTTGATGTTGATGATGATGTTAATGATGATGTTGATGATGATGTTGATGATGATGTTGCTGATGATGTTGCTGATGATGTTGCTGATGATGTTGCTGGTGATGTTGCTGATGATGTTGCTGATGATGTTGCTGATGATGTTGCTGATGATGACGTGAGACGGTGTGGTATGCCCGTTTGCGGTGTTGTATGCCCGGAGGCGGTGTTGCATGCCCGGAGGCGGTGTGGTATGCCCGGAGGCGGTGTTGTATGCCCGGAGGCGGTGTTGTATGCCCGGAGGCGGTGTAGTATGCCCGGAGGCGGTGTAGTATGCCCGGAGGCGGTGTTGTATGCCCGGAGGCGGTGTGGTATGCCCGGAGGCGGTGTAGTATGCCCGGAGGCGGTGTTGTATGCCCGGAGGCGGTGTGGTATGCCCGGAGGCGGTACAACACCGCCTCCGGGCATGATGATGATAATGATGATGATGATGATGATGATGATGATGATGATGATGATGATGATGATGATGATGATGATGATGATGATGATGATGATGATGATGATGATGATGATGATGATGATGATGATGATGATGATGATGATGATGATGATGATGATGATGATGATGATGATGATGATGATGATGATGATGATGTTGCTGATGATGATGTTGCTGATGATGATGTTGCTGATGATGATGTTGTTGATGATGTTGCTGATGATGTTGCTGATGATGTTGCTGATGATGTTGCTGATGATGTTGATGATGATGTTGATGATGATGTTGATGATGATGTTGATGATGATGTTGATGATGATGTTGCTGATGATGTTGCTGATGATGTTGCTGATGATGTTGCTGATGATGTTGCTGATGATCTTGCTGGTGATGTTGCTGATGATGTTGCTGATGATGTTGCTGATGATGACGTGAGACGGTGTGGTATGCCCGGAGGCGGTGTTGTATGCCCGGAGGCGGTGTTGTATGCCCGGAGGCGGTGTGGTATGCCCGGAGGCGGTGTTGTATGCCCGGAGGCGGTGTTGTATGCCCGGAGGCGGTGTGGTATGCCCGGAGGCGGTGTTGTATGCCCGGAGGCGGTGTTGTATGCCCTGAGGCGGTCTGGTATGCCCGGAGGTGGTGTAGTATGCCCGGAGGCGGTGTTGTATGCCCGGAGGCGGTGTGGTATGCCCGGAGGCGGTGCAGTATGCCCGGAGGCGGTGTTGTATGCCCGGAGGCGGTGTGGTATGCCCGGAGGCGGTGTAGTATGCCCGGAGGCGGTGTTGTATGCCCGGAGGCGGTGTGGTATGCCCGGAGGCGGTGTAGTATGCCCGGAGGCGGTGTTGTATGCCCGGAGGCGGTGTGGTATGCCCGGAGGCGGTACAACACCGCCTCCGGGCATGATGATGATAATGATGATGATGATGATGATGATGATGATGATGATGATGATGATGATGATGATGATGATGATGATGATGATGATGATGATGATGATGATGATGTTGCTGATGATGATGTTGCTGATGATGATGTTGCTGATGATGATGTTGTTGATGATGTTGCTGATGATGTTGCTGATGATGTTGCTGATGATGTTGCTGATGATGTTGATGATGATGTTGATGATGATGTTGATGATGATGTTGATGATGATGTTGATGATGATGTTGATGATGATGTTGCTGATGATGTTGCTGATGATGTTGCTGATGATGTTGCTGATGATGTTGCTGATGATGTTGCTGGTGATGTTGCTGATGATGTTGCTGATGATGTTGCTGATGATGACGTGAGACGGTGTGGTATGCCCGGAGGCGGTGTTGTATGCCCGGAGGCGGTGTTGTATGCCCGGAGGCGGTGTGGTATGCCCGGAGGCGGTGTTGTATGCCCGGAGGCGGTGTTGTATGCCCGGAGGCGGTGTGGTATGCCCGGAGGCGGTGTTGTATGCCCGGAGGCGGTGTTGTATGCCCTGAGGCGGTCTGGTATGCCCGGAGGCGGTGTAGTATGCCCGGAGGCGGTGTTGTATGCCCGGAGGCGGTGTGGTATGCCCGGAGGCGGTGCAGTATGCCCGGAGGCGGTGTTGTATGCCCGGAGGCGGTGTTGTATGCCCGGAGGCGGTGTAGTATGCCCGGAGGCGGTGTTGTATGCCCGGAGGCGGTGTGGTATGCCCGGAAGCGGTGTAGTATGCCCGAGGCGGTGTTGTATGCCCGGAGGCGGTGTGGTATGCCCGGAGGCGGTACAACACCGCCTCCAGGCATGATGATGATAATGATGATGATGATGATGATGATGATGATGATGATGATGATGATGATGATGATGATGATGATGATGATGATGATGATGATGATGATGATGATGATGATGATGATGATGATGAGGATGATGATGATGATGATGATGATGATGATGATGATGATGATGATGATGATGATGATGATGATGATGATGATGATGTTGCTGATGATGATGTTGCTGATGATGATGTTGCTGATGATGATGTTGTTGATGATGTTGCTGATGATGTTGCTGATGATGTTGCTGATGATGTTGCTGATGATGTTGATGATGATGTTGATGATGATGTTGATGATGATGTTGATGATGATGTTGATGATGATGTTGCTGATGATGTTGCTGATGATGTTGCTGATGATGTTGCTGATGATGTTGCTGATGATGTTGCTGGTGATGTTGCTGATGATGTTGCTGATGATGTTGCTGATGATGACGTGAGACGGTGTGGTATGCCCGGAGGCGGTGTTGTATGCCCGGAGGCGGTGTTGTATGCCCGGAGGCGGTGTGGTATGCCCGGAGGCGGTGTTGTATGCCCGGAGGCGGTGTTGTATGCCCGGAGGCGGTGTGGTATGCCCGGAGGCGGTGTTGTATGCCCGGAGGCGGTGTTGTATGCCCTGAGGCGGTCTGGTATGCCCGGAGGCGGTGTAGTATGCCCGGAGGCGGTGTTGTATGCCCGGAGGCGGTGTGGTATGCCCGGAGGCGGTGCAGTATGCCCGGAGGCGGTGTTGTATGCCCGGAGGCGGTGTGGTATGCCCGGAGGCGGTGTAGTATGCCCGGAGGCGGTGTTGTATGCCCGGAGGCGGTGTGGTATGCCCGGAGGCGGTGTAGTATGCCCGGAGGCGGTGTTGTATGCCCGGAGGCGGTGTGGTATGCCCGGAGGCGGTACAACACCGCCTCCGGGCATGATGATGATAATGATGATGATGATGATGATGATGATGATGATGATGATGATGATGATGATGATGATGATGATGATGATGATGATGATGATGATGATGATGATGATGATGATGATGATGATGATGATGATGATGATGATGATGATGATGATGATGATGATGATGATGATGATGATGATGATGATGATGATGATGATGATGATGATGATGATGATGATGATGATGATGATGATGATGATGTTGCTGATGATGATGTTGCTGATGATGATGTTGCTGATGATGATGTTGTTGATGATGTTGCTGATGATGTTGCTGATGATGTTGCTGATGATGTTGCTGATGATGTTGATGATGATGTTGATGATGATGTTGATGATGATGTTGTTGATGATGTTGATGATGATGTTGATGATGATGTTGATGATGATGTTGATGTTGATGATGATGTTAATGATGATGTTGATGATGATGTTGATGATGATGTTGCTGATGATGTTGCTGATGATGTTGCTGATGATGTTGCTGGTGATGTTGCCGATGATGTTGCTGATGATGTTGCTGATGATGTTGCTGATGATGACGTGAGACGGTGTGGTATGCCCGTTTGCGGTGTTGTATGCCCGGAGGCGGTGTTGCATGCCCGGAGGCGGTGTGGTATGCCCGGAGGCGGTGTTGTATGCCGGGAGGCGGTGTTGTATGCCCGGAGGCGGTGTAGTATGCCCGGAGGCGGTGTAGTATGCCCGGAGGCGGTGTTGTATGCCCGGAGGCGGTGTGGTATGCCCGGAGGCGGTGTAGTATGCCCGGAGGCGGTGTTGTATGCCCGGAGGCGGTGTGGTATGCCCGGAGGCGGTACAACACCGCCTCCGGGCATGATGATGATAATGATGATGATGATGATGATGATGATGATGATGATGATGATGATGATGATGATGATGATGATGATGATGCTGATGATGATGATGATGATGATGATGATGATGATGATGATGATGATGATGATGATGATGATGATGATGATGATGATGATGATGATGATGATGATGATGATGATGATGATGATGATGATGATGATGATGATGATGATGATGATGATGATGATGATGATGATGATGATGATGATGATGATGATGATGATGATGATGATGATGATGATGATGATGATGATGATGATGATGATGTTGCTGATGATGATGTTGCTGATGATGATGTTGCTGATGATGATGTTGTTGATGATGTTGCTGATGATGTTGCTGATGATGTTGCTGATGATGTTGCTGATGATGTTGATGATGATGTTGATGATGATGTTGATGATGATGTTGATGATGATGTTGATGATGATGTTGATGATGATGTTGCTGATGATGTTGCTGATGATGTCGCTGATGATGTTGCTGATGATGTTGCTGATGATGTTGCTGGTGATGTTGCTGATGATGTTGCTGATGATGTTGCTGATGATGACGTGAGACGGTGTGGTATGCCCGGAGGCGGTGTGGTATGCCCGGAGGCGGTACAACACCGCCTCCAGGCATGATGATGATAATGATGATGATGATGATGATGATGATGATGATGATGATGATGATGATGATGATGATGATGATGATGATGATGATGATGATGATGATGATGATGATGATGATGATGATGAGGATGATGATGATGATGATGATGATGATGATGATGATGATGATGATGATGATGATGATGATGAGGATGATGTTGCTGATGATGATGTTGCTGATGATGATGTTGCTGATGATGATGTTGTTGATGATGTTGCTGATGATGTTGCTGATGATGTTGCTGATGATGTTGCTGATGATGTTGATGATGATGTTGATGATGATGTTGATGATGATGTTGATGATGATGTTGATGATGATGTTGCTGATGATGTTGCTGATGATGTTGCTGATGATGTTGCTGATGATGTTGCTGATGATGTTGCTGGTGATGTTGCTGATGATGTTGCTGATGATGTTGCTGATGATGACGTGAGACGGTGTGGTATGCCCGGAGGCGGTGTTGTATGCCCGGAGGCGGTGTTGTATGCCCGGAGGCGGTGTGGTATGCCCGGAGGCGGTGTTGTATGCCCGGAGGCTGTGTTGTATGCCCGGAGGCGGTGTGGTATGCCCGGAGGCGGTGTTGTATGCCCGGAGGCGGTGTTGTATGCCCTGAGGCGGTCTGGTATGCCCGGAGGCGGTGTAGTATGCCCGGAGGCGGTGTTGTATGCCCGGAGGCGGTGTGGTATGCCCGGAGGCGGTGCAGTATGCCCGGAGGCGGTGTTGTATGCCCGGAGGCGGTGTGGTATGCCCGGAGGCGGTGTAGTATGCCCGGAGGCGGTGTTGTATGCCCGGAGGCGGTGTGGTATGCCCGGAGGCGGTGTAGTATGCCCGGAGGCGGTGTTGTATGCCCGGAGGCGGTGTGGTATGCCCGGAGGCGGTACAACACCGCCTCCGGGCATGATGATGATAATGATGATGATGATGATGATGATGATGATGATGATGATGATGATGATGATGATGATGATGATGATGATGATGATGATGATGATGATGATGATGATGATGATGATGATGATGATGATGATGATGATGATGATGATGATGATGATGATGATGATGATGATGATGATGATGATGATGATGATGATGATGATGATGATGATGATGATGATGATGATGATGTTGCTGATGATGATGTTGCTGATGATGATGTTGCTGATGATGATGTTGTTGATGATGTTGCTGATGATGTTGCTGATGATGTTGCTGATGATGTTGCTGATGATGTTGATGATGATGTTGATGATGATGTTGATGATGATGTTGATGATGATGTTGATGATGATGTTGCTGATGATATTGCTGATGATGTTGCTGATGATGTTGCTGATGATGTTGCTGATGATGTTGCTGGTGATGTTCCTGATGATGTTGCTGATGATGTTGCTGATGATGACGTGAGACGGTGTGGTATGCCCGGAGGCGGTGTTGTATGCCCGGAGGCGGTGTTGTATGCCCGGAGGCGGTGTGGTATGCCCGGAGGCGGTGTTGTATGCCCGGAGGCGGTGTTGTATGCCCGGAGGCGGTGTGGTATGCCCGGAGGCGGTGTTGTATGCCCGGAGGCGGTGTTGTATGCCCTGAGGCGGTCTGGTATGCCCGGAGGCGGTGTAGTATGCCCGGAGGCGGTGTTATATGCCCAGAGGCGGTGTGGTATGCCCGGAGGCGGTGCAGTATGCCCGGATGCGGTGTTGTATGCCCGGAGGCGGTGTGGTATGCCCGGGGGCGGTGTAGTATGCCCGGAGGCGGTGTTGTATGCCCGGAGGCGGTGTGGTATGCCCGGAGGCGGTGTAGTATGCCCGGAGGCGGTGTTGTATGCCCGGAGGCGGTGTGGTATGCCCGGAGGCGGTACAACACCGCCTCCGGGCATGATGATGATAATGATGATGATGATGATGATGATGATGATGATGATGATGATGATGATGATGATGATGATGATGATGATGATGATGATGATGATGATGATGATGATGATGATGATGATGATGATGATGATGATGATGATGATGATGATGATGATGATGATGATGATGATGATGATGATGATGATGATGATGATGATGATGATGATGATGATGATGATGATGATGATGATGATGATGATGATGATGATGATGATGATGATGATGATGATGATGATGATGATGATGATGATGATGATGATGATGATGATGATGATGATGATGATGATGATGATGATGATGATGATGTTGCTGATGATGATGTTGCTGATGATGATGTTGCTGATGATGATGTTGTTGATGATGTTGCTGATGATGTTGCTGATGATGTTGCTGATGATGTTGCAGATGATGTTGATGATGATGTTGATGATGATGTTGATGATGATGTTGATGATGATGTTGATGATGATGTTGATGATGATGTTGATGATGATGTTGATGATGATGTTGATGATGATGTTGATGTTGATGATGATGTTAATGATGATGTTGCTGATGATGTTGCTGATGTTGCTGATGATGTTGCTGGTGATGTTGCTGATGATGTTGCTGATGATGTTGCTGATGATGTTGCTGATGATGACGTGAGACGGTGTGGTATGCCCGTTTGCGGTGTTGTATGCCCGGAGGCGGTGTTGCATGCCCGGAGGCGGTGTGGTATGCCCGGAGGCGGTGTTGTATGCCCGGAGGCGGTGTTGTATGCCCGGAGGCGGTGTAGTATGCCCGGAGGCGGTGTAGTATGCCCGGAGGCGGTGTTGTATGCCCGGAGGCGGTGTGGTATGCCCGGAGGCGGTGTAGTATGCCCGGAGGCGGTGTTGTATGCCCGGAGGCGGTGTGGTATGCCCGGAGGCGGTACAACACCGCCTCCGGGCATGATGATGATAATGATGATGATGATGATGATGATGATGATGATGATGATGATGA
Source organism: Chirona hameri (assembly GCA_036785665.1). Taxonomy (NCBI): domain Eukaryota; kingdom Metazoa; phylum Arthropoda; class Thecostraca; order Balanomorpha; family Balanidae; genus Chirona; species Chirona hameri. The sequence goes on from JAXIVJ010004924.1 coordinate 36,424, forward strand.
TGATGATGATGATGATGATGATGATGATGATGATGATGATGATGATGATGATGATGATGATGATGATGATGATGATGATGATGATGATGATGATGATGATGATGATGATGATGATGATGATGATGTTGCTGATGATGATGTTGCTGATGATGATGTTGCTGATGATGATGTTGTTGATGATGTTGCTGATGATGTTGCTGATGATGTTGCTGATGATGTTGCTGATGATGTTGATGATGATGTTGATGATGATGTTGATGATGATGTTGATGATGATGTTGATGATGATGTTGCTGATGATGTTGCTGATGATGTTGCTGATGATGTTGCTGATGATGTTGCTGATGATGTTGCTGGTGATGTTGCTGATGATGTTGCTGATGATGTTGCTGATGATGACGTGAGACGGTGTGGTATGCCCGGAGGCGGTGTTGTATGCCCGGAGGCGGTGTGGTATGCCCGGAGGCGGTGTAGTTTGCCCGGAGGCGGTGTTGTATGCCCGGAGGCGGTGTGGTATGCCCGGAGGCGGTGTAGTATGCCCGGAGGCGGTGTTGTATGCCCGGAGGCGGTGTGGTATGCCCGGAGGCGGTACAACACCGCCTCCGGGCATGATGATGATAATGATGATGATGATGATGATGATGATGATGATGATGATGATGATGATGATGATGATGATGATGATGATGATGATGATGATGATGATGATGATGATGATGATGATGATGATGATGATGATGATGATGATGATGATGATGATGATGATGATGATGATGTTGCTGATGATGATGTTGCTGATGATGATGTTGCTGATGATGATGTTGTTGATGATGTTGCTGATGATGTTGCTGATGATGTTGCTGATGATGTTGTTGATGATGTTGATGATGATGTTGATGATGATGTTGATGATGATGTTGATGATGATGTTGATGATGATGTTGATGATGATGTTGCTGATGATGTTGCTGATGATGTTGCTGATGATGTTGCTGATGATGTTGCTGATGATGTTGCTGGTGATGTTGCTGATGATGTTGCTGATGCTGTTGCTGATGATGACGTGAGACGGTGTGG
>JAXIVJ010004924.1:55000-60000 GCA_036785665.1 Chirona hameri
ATGCCCGGAGGCGGTGTTGTATGCCCGGAGGCGGTGTGGTATGCCCGGAGGCGGTGTTGTATGCCCGGAGGCGGTGTTGTATGCCCGGAGGCGGTGTGGTATGCCCGGAGGCGGTGTTGTATGCCCGGAGGCGGTGTTGTATGCCCTGAGGTGGTCTGGTATGCCCGGAGGCGGTGTAGTATGCCCGGAGGCGGTGTTGTATGCCCGGAGGCGGTGTGGTATGCCCGGAGGCGGTGCAGTATGCCCGGAGGCGGTGTTGTATGCCCGGAGGCGGTGTGGTATGCCCGGAGGCGGTGTAGTATGCCCGGAGGCGGTGTTGTATGCCCGGAGGCGGTGTGGTATGCCCGGAGGCGGTGTAGTATGCCCGGAGGCGGTGTTGTATGCCCGGAGGCGGTGTGGTATGCCCGGAGGCGGTACAACACCGCCTCCGGGCATGATGATGATAATGATGATGATGATGATGATGATGATGATGTTGTTGATGATGTTGCTGATGATGTTGCTGATGATGTTGCTGATGATGTTGCTGATGATGTTGATGATGATGTTGATGATGATGTTGATGATGATGTTGATGATGATGTTGATGATGATGTTGATGATGATGTTGATGATGATGTTGATGATGATGTTGATGATGATGTTGATGTTGATGATGATGTTAATGATGATGTTGATGATGATGTTGATGATGATGTTGCTGATGATGTTGCTGATGATGTTGCTGATGATGTTGCTGGTGATGTTGCTGATGATGTTGCTGATGATGTAGCTGATGATGTTGCTGATGATGACGTGAGACGGTGTGGTATGCCCGTTTGCGGTGTTGTATGCCCGGAGGCGGTGTTGCATGCCCGGAGGCGGTGTGTTATGCCCGGAGGCGGTGTTGTATGCCCGGAGGCGGTGTTGTATGCCCGGAGGCGGTGTAGTATGCCCGGAGGCGGTGTAGTATGCCCGGAGGCGGTGTTGTATGCCCGGAGGCGGTGTGGTATGCCCGGAGGCGGTGTAGTATGCCCGGAGGCGGTGTTGTATGCCCGGAGGCGGTGTGGTATGCCCGGAGGCGGTACAACACCGCCTCCGGGCATGATGATGATAATGATGATGATGATGATGATGATGATGATGATGATGATGATGATGATGATGATGATGATGATGATGATGATGATGATGATGATGATGATGATGATGATGATGATGATGATGATGATGATGATGATGATGATGATGATGATGATGATGATGATGATGATGATGATGATGATGATGATGATGATGATGATGATGATGATGATGATGATGATGATGTTGCTGATGATGATGTTGCTGATGATGATGTTGCTGATGATGATGTTGTTGATGATGTTGCTGATGATGTTGCTGATGATGTTGCTGATGATGTTGCTGATGATGTTGATGATGATGTTGATGATGATGTTGATGATGATGTTGATGATGATGTTGATGATGATGTTGCTGATGATGTTGCTGATGATGTTGCTGATGATGTTGCTGATGATGTTGCTGATGATGTTGATGATGATGTTGATGATGATGTTGATGATGATGTTGATGATGATGTTGATGATGATGTTGCTGATGATGTTGCTGATGATGTTGCTGATGATGTTGCTGATGATGTTGCTGATGATGTTGCTGGTGATGTTGCTGATGATGTTGCTGATGATGTTGCTGATGATGACGTGAGACGGTGTGGTATGCCCGGAGGCGGTGTTGTATGCCCGGAGGCGGTGTTGTATGCCCGGAGGCGGTGTGGTATGCCCGAAGGCGGTGTTGTATGCCCGGAGGCGGTGTTGTATGCCCTGAGGCGGTCTGGTATGCCCGGAGGCGGTGTAGTATGCCCGGAGGCGGTGTTGTATGCCCGGAGGCGGTGTGGTATGCCCGGAGGCGGTGCAGTATGCCCGGAGGCGGTGTTGTATGCCCGGAGGCGGTGTGGTATGCCCGGAGGCGGTGTAGTATGCCCGGAGGCGGTGTTGTATGCCCGGAGGCGGTGTGGTATGCCCGGAGGCGGTGTAGTATGCCCGGAGGCGGTGTTGTATGCCCGGAGGCGGTGTGGTATGCCCGGAGGCGGTACAACACCGCCTCCGGGCATGATGATGATAATGATGATGATGATGATGATGATGATGATGATGATGATGATGATGATGATGATGATGATGATGATGATGATGATGATGATGATGATGATGATGATGATGATGATGATGATGATGATGATGATGATGATGATGATGATGATGATGATGATGATGATGATGATGTTGCTGATGATGATGTTGCTGATGATGATGTTGCTGATGATGATGTTGTTGATGATGTTGCTGATGATGTTGCTGATGATGTTGCTGACGATGTTGCTGATGATGTTGCTGATGATGTTGATGATGATGTTGATGATGATGTTGATGATGATGTTGATGATGATGTTGATGATGATGTTGCTGATGATGTTGCTGATGATGTTGCTGATGATGTTGCTGATGATGTTGCTGATGATGTTGCTGGTGATGTTGCTGATGATGTTGCTGATGATGTTGCTGATGATGACGTGAGACGGTGTGGTATGCCCGGAGGCGGTGTGGTATGCCCGGAGGCGGTACAACACCGCCTCCAGGCATGATGATGATAATGATGATGATGATGATGATGATGATGATGATGATGATGATGATGATGATGATGATGATGATGATGATGATGATGATGATGATGATGATGATGATGATGATGATGATGAGGATGATGATGATGATGATGATGATGATGATGATGATGATGATGATGATGATGATGATGATGATGATGATGTTGCTGATGATGATGTTGCTGATGATGATGTTGCTGATGATGATGTTGTTGATGATGTTGCTGATGATGTTGCTGATGATGTTGCTGATGATGTTGCTGATGATGTTGATGATGATGTTGATGATGATGTTGATGATGATGTTGATGATGATGTTGATGATGATGTTGCTGATGATGTTGCTGATGATGTTGCTGATGATGTTGCTGATGATGTTGCTGATGATGTTGCTGGTGATGTTGCTGATGATGTTGCTGATGATGTTGCTGATGATGACGTGAGACGGTGTGGTATGCCCGGAGGCGGTGTTGTATGCCCGGAGGCGGTGTGGTATGCCCGGAGGCGGTGTTGTATGCCCGGAGGCGGTGTTGTATGCCCTGAGGCGGTCTGGTATGCCCGGAGGCGGTGTAGTATGCCCGGAGGCGGTGTTGTATGCCCGGAGGCGGTGTGGTATGCCCGGAGGCGGTGCAGTATGCCCGGAGGCGGTGTTGTATGCCCGGAGGCGGTGTGGTATGCCCGGAGGCGGTGTAGTATGCCCGGAGGCGGTGTTGTATGCCCGGAGGCGGTGTGGTATGCCCGGAGGCGGTGTAGTATGCCCGGAGGCGGTGTTGTATGCCCGGAGGCGGTGTGGTATGCCCGGAGGCGGTACAACACCGCCTCCGGGCATGATGATGATAATGATGATGATGATGATGATGATGATGATGATGATGATGATGATGATGATGATGATGATGATGATGATGATGATGATGATGATGATGATGATGATGATGATGATGATGATGATGATGATGATGATGATGATGATGATGATGATGATGATGATGATGATGATGATGATGATGATGATGATGATGATGATGATGATGTTGCTGATGATGATGTTGCTGATGATGATGTTGCTGATGATGATGTTGTTGATGATGTTGCTGATGATGTTGCTGATGATGTTGCTGATGATGTTGCTGATGATGTTGATGATGATGTTGATGATGATGTTGATGATGATGTTGATGATGATGTTGATGATGATGTTGCTGATGATGTTGCTGATGATGTTGCTGATGATCTTGCTGATGATGTTGCTGATGATGTTGCTGGTGATGTTCCTGATGATGTTGCTGATGATGTTGCTGATGATGACGTGAGACGGTGTGGTATGCCCGGAGGCGGTGTTGTATGCCCGGAGGCGGTGTTGTATGCCCGGAGGCGGTGTGGTATGCCCGGAGGCGGTGTTGTATGCCCGGAGGCGGTGTTGTATGCCCGGAGGCGGTGTGGTATGCCCGGAGGCGGTGTTGTATGCCCGGAGGCGGTGTTGTATGCCCTGAGGCGGTCTGGTATGCCCGGAGGCGGTGTAGTATGCCCGGAGGCGGTGTTGTATGCCCGGAGGCGGTGTGGTATGCCCGGAGGCGGTGCAGTATGCCCGGATGCGGTGTTGTATGCCCGGAGGCGGTGTGGTATGCCCGGGGGCGGTGTAGTATGCCCGGAGGCGGTGTTGTATGCCCGGAGGCGGTGTGGTATGCCCGGAGGCGGTGTAGTATGCCCGGAGGCGGTGTTGTATGCCCGGAGGCGGTGTGGTATGCCCGGAGGCGGTACAACACCGCCTCCGGGCATGATGATGATAATGATGATGATGATGATGATGATGATGATGATGATGATGATGATGATGATGATGATGATGATGATGATGATGATGATGATGATGATGATGATGATGATGATGATGATGATGATGATGATGATGATGATGATGATGATGATGATGATGATGATGATGATGATGATGATGATGATGATGATGATGATGATGATGATGATGATGATGATGTTGCTGATGATGATGTTGCTGATGATGATGTTGCTGATGATGATGTTGTTGATGATGTTGCTGATGATGTTGCTGATGATGTTGCTGATGATGTTGATGATGATTTTGATGATGATGTTGATGATGATGTTGATGATGATGTTGATGATGATGTTGATGATGATGTTGATGATGATGTTGATGATGATGTTGATGATGATGTTGATGTTGATGATGATGTTAATGATGATGTTGATGATGATGTTGATGATGATGTTGCTGATGATGTTGCTGATGATGTTGCTGATGATGTTGCTGGTGATGTTGCTGATGATGTTGCTGATGATGTTGCTGATG
>JAXIVJ010004924.1:62500-70000 GCA_036785665.1 Chirona hameri
TGTAGTATGCCCGGAGGCGGTGTTGTATGCCCGGAGGCGGTGTGGTATGCCCGGAGGCGGTGCAGTATGCCCGGAGGCGGTGTTGTATGCCCGGAGGCGGTGTGGTATGCCCGGAGGCGGTGTAGTATGCCCGGAGGCGGTGTTGTATGCCCGGAGGCGGTGTGGTATGCCCGGAGGCGGTGTAGTATGCCCGGAGGCGGTGTTGTATGCCCGGAGGCGGTGTGGTATGCCCGGAGGCGGTACAACACCGCCTCCGGGCATGATGATGATAATGATGATGATGATGATGATGATGATGATGATGATGATGATGATGATGATGATGATGATGATGATGATGATGATGATGATGATGATGATGATGATGATGATGATGATGATGATGATGATGATGATGATGATGATGATGATGATGATGATGATGATGATGATGATGATGATGATGTTGCTGATGATGATGTTGCTGATGATGATGTTGCTGATGATGATGTTGTTGATGATGTTGCTGATGATGTTGCTGATGATGTTGCTGACGATGTTGCTGATGATGTTGCTGATGATGTTGATGATGATGTTGATGATGATGTTGATGATGATGTTGATGATGATGTTGATGATGATGTTGCTGATGATGTTGCTGATGATGTTGCTGATGATGTTGCTGATGATGTTGCTGATGATGTTGCTGGTGATGTTGCTGATGATGTTGCTGATGATGTTGCTGATGATGACGTGAGACGGTGTGGTATGCCCGGAGGCGGTGTGGTATGCCCGGAGGCGGTACAACACCGCCTCCAGGCATGATGATGATAATGATGATGATGATGATGATGATGATGATGATGATGATGATGATGATGATGATGATGATGATGATGATGATGATGATGATGATGATGATGATGATGATGATGAGGATGATGATGATGATGATGATGATGATGATGATGATGATGATGATGATGATGATGATGATGATGATGATGTTGCTGATGATGATGTTGCTGATGATGATGTTGCTGATGATGATGTTGTTGATGATGTTGCTGATGATGTTGCTGATGATGTTGCTGATGATGTTGCTGATGATGTTGATGATGATGTTGATGATGATGTTGATGATGATGTTGATGATGATGTTGATGATGATGTTGCTGATGATGTTGCTGATGATGTTGCTGATGATGTTGCTGATGATGTTGCTGATGATGTTGCTGGTGATGTTGCTGATGATGTTGCTGATGATGTTGCTGATGATGACGTGAGACGGTGTGGTATGCCCGGAGGCGGTGTTGTATGCCCGGAGGCGGTGTGGTATGCCCGGAGGCGGTGTTGTATGCCCGGAGGCGGTGTTGTATGCCCTGAGGCGGTCTGGTATGCCCGGAGGCGGTGTAGTATGCCCGGAGGCGGTGTTGTATGCCCGGAGGCGGTGTGGTATGCCCGGAGGCGGTGCAGTATGCCCGGAGGCGGTGTTGTATGCCCGGAGGCGGTGTGGTATGCCCGGAGGCGGTGTAGTATGCCCGGAGGCGGTGTTGTATGCCCGGAGGCGGTGTGGTATGCCCGGAGGCGGTGTAGTATGCCCGGAGGCGGTGTTGTATGCCCGGAGGCGGTGTGGTATGCCCGGAGGCGGTACAACACCGCCTCCGGGCATGATGATGATAATGATGATGATGATGATGATGATGATGATGATGATGATGATGATGATGATGATGATGATGATGATGATGATGATGATGATGATGATGATGATGATGATGATGATGATGATGATGATGATGATGATGATGATGATGATGATGATGATGATGATGATGATGATGATGATGATGATGATGATGATGATGATGATGATGATGATGATGATGATGATGATGTTGCTGATGATGATGTTGCTGATGATGATGTTGCTGATGATGATGTTGTTGATGATGTTGCTGATGATGTTGCTGATGATGTTGCTGATGATGTTGCTGATGATGTTGATGATGATGTTGATGATGATGTTGATGATGATGTTGATGATGATGTTGATGATGATGTTGCTGATGATGTTGCTGATGATGTTGCTGATGATGTTGCTGATGATGTTGCTGATGATGTTGCTGGTGATGTTCCTGATGATGTTGCTGATGATGTTGCTGATGATGACGTGAGACGGTGTGGTATGCCCGGAGGCGGTGTTGTATGCCCGGAGGCGGTGTTGTATGCCCGGAGGCGGTGTGGTATGCCCGGAGGCGGTGTTGTATGCCCGGAGGCGGTGTTGTATGCCCGGAGGCGGTGTGGTATGCCCGGAGGCGGTGTTGTATGCCCGGAGGCGGTGTTGTATGCCCTGAGGCGGTCTGGTATGCCCGGAGGCGGTGTAGTATGCCCGGAGGCGGTGTTGTATGCCCGGAGGCGGTGTGGTATGCCCGGAGGCGGTGCAGTATGCCCGGATGCGGTGTTGTATGCCCGGAGGCGGTGTGGTATGCCCGGGGGCGGTGTAGTATGCCCGGAGGCGGTGTTGTATGCCCGGAGGCGGTGTGGTATGCCCGGAGGCGGTGTAGTATGCCCGGAGGCGGTGTTGTATGCCCGGAGGCGGTGTGGTATGCCCGGAGGCGGTACAACACCGCCTCCGGGCATGATGATGATAATGATGATGATGATGATGATGATGATGATGATGATGATGATGATGATGATGATGATGATGATGATGATGATGATGATGATGATGATGATGATGATGATGATGATGATGATGATGATGATGATGATGATGATGATGATGATGATGATGATGATGATGATGATGATGATGATGATGATGATGATGATGATGATGATGATGATGATGATGATGATGATGATGATGATGATGTTGCTGATGATGATGTTGCTGATGATGATGTTGCTGATGATGATGTTGTTGATGATGTTGCTGATGATGTTGCTGATGATGTTGCTGATGATGTTGATGATGATGTTGATGATGATGTTGATGATGATGTTGATGATGATGTTGATGATGATGTTGATGATGATGTTGATGATGATGTTGATGATGATGTTGATGATGATGTTGATGTTGATGATGATGTTAATGATGATGTTGATGATGATGTTGATGATGATGTTGCTGATGATGTTGCTGATGATGTTGCTGATGATGTTGCTGGTGATGTTGCTGATGATGTTGCTGATGATGTTGCTGATGATGTTGCTGATGATGACGTGAGACGGTGTGGTATGCCCGTTTGCGGTGTTGTATGCCCGGAGGCGGTGTTGCATGCCCGGAGGCGGTGTGGTATGCCCGGAGGCGGTGTTGTATGCCCGGAGGCGGTGTTGTATGCCCGGAGGCGGTGTAGTATGCCCGGAGGCGGTGTAGTATGCCCGGAGGCGGTGTTGTATGCCCGGAGGCGGTGTGGTATGCCCGGAGGCGGTGTAGTATGCCCGGAGGCGGTGTTGTATGCCCGGAGGCGGTGTGGTATGCCCGGAGGCGGTACAACACCGCCTCCGGGCATGATGATGATAATGATGATGATGATGATGATGATGATGATGATGATGATGATGATGATGATGATGATGATGATGATGATGATGATGATGATGATGATGATGATGATGATGATGATGATGATGATGATGATGATGATGATGATGATGATGATGATGATGATGATGATGATGATGATGATGATGATGTTGCTGATGATGATGTTGCTGATGATGATGTTGCTGATGATGATGTTGTTGATGATGTTGCTGATGATGTTGCTGATGATGTTGCTGATGATGTTGCTGATGATGTTGATGATGATGTTGATGATGATGTTGATGATGATGTTGATGATGATGTTGATGATGATGTTGCTGATGATGTTGCTGATGATGTTGCTGATGATGTTGCTGATGATGTTGCTGATGATGTTGCTGGTGATGTTGCTGATGATGTTGCTGATGATGTTGCTGATGATGACGTGAGACGGTGTGGTATGCCCGGAGGCGGTGTTGTATGCCCGGAGGCGGTGTTGTATGCCCGGAGGCGGTGTGGTATGCCCGGAGGCGGTGTTGTATGCCCGGAGGCGGTGTTGTATGCCCGGAGGCGGTGTGGTATGCCCGGAGGCGGTGTTGTATGCCCGGAGGCGGTGTTGTATGCCCTGAGGCGGTCTGGTATGCCCGGAGGCGGTGTAGTATGCCCGGAGGCGGTGTTGTATGCCCGGAGGCGGTGTGGTATGCCCGGAGGCGGTGCAGTATGCCCGGAGGCGGTGTTGTATGCCCGGAGGCGGTGTGGTATGCCCGGAGGCGGTGTAGTATGCCCGGAGGCGGTGTTGTATGCCCGGAGGCGGTGTGGTATGCCCGGAGGCGGTGTAGTATGCCCGGAGGCGGTGTTGTATGCCCGGAGGCGGTGTGGTATGCCCGGAGGCGGTACAACACCGCCTCCGGGCATGATGATGATAATGATGATGATGATGATGATGATGATGATGATGATGATGATGATGATGATGATGATGATGATGATGATGATGATGATGATGATGATGATGATGATGATGATGATGATGATGTTGCTGATGATGATGTTGCTGATGATGATGTTGCTGATGATGATGTTGTTGATGATGTTGCTGATGATGTTGCTGATGATGTTGCTGATGATGTTGCTGATGATGTTGATGATGATGTTGATGATGATGTTGATGATGATGTTGATGATGATGTTGATGATGATGTTGATGATGATGTTGCTGATGATGTTGCTGATGATGTTGCTGATGATGTTGCTGATGATGTTGCTGATGATGTTGCTGGTGATGTTGCTGATGATGTTGCTGATGATGTTGCTGATGATGACGTGAGACGGTGTGGTATGCCCGGAGGCGGTGTTGTATGCCCGGAGGCGGTGTTGTATGCCCGGAGGCGGTGTGGTATGCCCGGAGGCGGTGTTGTATGCCCGGAGGCGGTGTTGTATGCCCGGAGGCGGTGTGGTATGCCCGGAGGCGGTGTTGTATGCCCGGAGGCGGTGTTGTATGCCCTGAGGCGGTCTGGTATGCCCGGAGGCGGTGTAGTATGCCCGGAGGCGGTGTTGTATGCCCGGAGGCGGTGTGGTATGCCCGGAGGCGGTGCAGTATGCCCGGAGGCGGTGTTGTATGCCCGGAGGCGGTGTTGTATGCCCGGAGGCGGTGTAGTATGCCCGGAGGCGGTGTTGTATGCCCGGAGGCGGTGTGGTATGCCCGGAAGCGGTGTAGTATGCCCGGAGGCGGTGTTGTATGCCCGGAGGCGGTGTGGTATGCCCGGAGGCGGTACAACACCGCCTCCAGGCATGATGATGATAATGATGATGATGATGATGATGATGATGATGATGATGATGATGATGATGATGATGATGATGATGATGATGATGATGATGATGATGATGATGATGATGATGATGATGATGATGAGGATGATGATGATGATGATGATGATGATGATGATGATGATGATGATGATGATGATGATGATGATGATGATGTTGCTGATGATGATGTTGCTGATGATGATGTTGCTGATGATGATGTTGTTGATGATGTTGCTGATGATGTTGCTGATGATGTTGCTGATGATGTTGCTGATGATGTTGATGATGATGTTGATGATGATGTTGATGATGATGTTGATGATGATGTTGATGATGATGTTGCTGATGATGTTGCTGATGATGTTGCTGATGATGTTGCTGATGATGTTGCTGATGATGTTGCTGGTGATGTTGCTGATGATGTTGCTGATGATGTTGCTGATGATGACGTGAGACGGTGTGGTATGCCCGGAGGCGGTGTTGTATGCCCGGAGGCGGTGTTGTATGCCCGGAGGCGGTGTGGTATGCCCGGAGGCGGTGTTGTATGCCCGGAGGCGGTGTTGTATGCCCGGAGGCGGTGTGGTATGCCCGGAGGCGGTGTTGTATGCCCGGAGGCGGTGTTGTATGCCCTGAGGCGGTCTGGTATGCCCGGAGGCGGTGTAGTATGCCCGGAGGCGGTGTTGTATGCCCGGAGGCGGTGTGGTATGCCCGGAGGCGGTGCAGTATGCCCGGAGGCGGTGTTGTATGCCCGGAGGCGGTGTGGTATGCCCGGAGGCGGTGTAGTATGCCCGGAGGCGGTGTTGTATGGTATGCCCGGAGGCGGTGTAGTATGCCCGGAGGCGGTGTTGTATGCCCGGAGGCGGTGTGGTATGCCCGGAGGCGGTACAACACCGCCTCCGGGCATGATGATGATAATGATGATGATGATGATGATGATGATGATGATGATGATGATGATGATGATGATGATGATGATGATGATGATGATGATGATGATGATGATGATGATGATGATGATGATGATGATGATGATGATGATGATGATGATGATGATGATGATGATGATGATGATGATGATGATGATGATGATGATGATGATGATGATGATGATGATGATGATGATGTTGCTGATGATGATGTTGCTGATGATGATGTTGCTGATGATGATGTTGTTGATGATGTTGCTGATGATGTTGCTGATGATGTTGCTGATGATGTTGCTGATGATGTTGATGATGATGTTGATGATGATGTTGATGATGATGTTGCTGATGATGTTGCTGATGATGTTGCTGATGATGTTGCTGGTGATGTTGCTGATGATGTTGCTGATGATGTTGCTGATGATGTTGCTGATGATGACTCGAGACGGTGTGGTATGCCCGTTTGCGGTGTTGTATGCCCGGAGGCGGTGTTGCATGCCCGGAGGCGGTGTGGTATGCCCGGAGGCGGTGTTGTATGCCGGGAGGCGGTGTTGTATGCCCGGAGGCGGTGTAGTATGCCCGGAGGCGGTGTAGTATGCCCGGAGGCGGTGTTGTATGCCCGGAGGCGGTGTGGTATGCCCGGAGGCGGTGTAGTATGCCCGGAGGCGGTGTTGTATGCCCGGAGGCGGTGTGGTATGCCCGGAGGCGGTACAACACCGCCTCCGGGCATGATGATGATAATGATGATGATGATGATGATGATGATGATGATGATGATGATGATGATGATGATGATGATGATGATGATGATGATGATGATGATGATGATGATGATGATGATGATGATGATGATGATGATGATGATGATGATGATGATGATGATGATGATGATGATGATGATGATGATGATGATGATGATGATGATGATGTTGCTGATGATGATGTTGCTGATGATGATGTTGCTGATGATGATGTTGTTGATGATGTTGCTGATGATGTTGCTGATGATGTTGCTGATGATGTTGCTGATGATGTTGATGATGATGTTGATGATGATGTTGATGATGATGTTGATGATGATGTTGATGATGATGTTGCTGATGATGTTGCTGATGATGTTGCTGATGATGTTGCTGATGATGTTGCTGATGATGTTGCTGGTGATGTTGCTGATGATGTTGCTGATGATGTTGCTGATGATGACGTGAGACGGTGTGGTATGCCCGGAGGCGGTGTTGTATGCCCGGA
>JAXIVJ010004924.1:75000-78356 GCA_036785665.1 Chirona hameri
TGATGATGATGATGATGATGATGATGATGATGATGATGATGATGATGATGATGATGATGATGATGATGATGATGATGATGATGATGATGATGATGATGATGATGATGATGATGATGATGATGATGATGATGATGATGATGATGATGATGATGATGATGATGATGATGATGATGATGATGATGATGATGATGATGATGATGATGATGATGATGATGATGATGATGATGTTGCTGATGATGATGTTGCTGATGATGATGTTGCTGATGATGATGTTGTTGATGATGTTGCTGATGATGTTGCTGATGATGTTGCTGATGATGTTGCTGATGATGTTGATGATGATGTTGATGATGATGTTGATGATGATGTTGATGATGATGTTGATGATGATGTTGCTGATGATGTTGCTGATGATGTTGCTGATGATGTTGCTGATGATGTTGCTGATGATGTTGCTGGTGATGTTGCTGATGATGTTGCTGATGATGTTGCTGATGATGACGTGAGACGGTGTGGTATGCCCGGAGGCGGTGTTGTATGCCCGGAGGCGGTGTTGTATGCCCGGAGGCGGTGTGGTATGCCCGGAGGCGGTGTTGTATGCCCGGAGGCGGTGTTGTATGCCCGGAGGCGGTGTGGTATGCCCGGAGGCGGTGTTGTATGCCCGGAGGCGGTGTTGTATGCCCTGAGGCGGTCTGGTATGCCCGGAGGCGGTGTAGTATGCCCGGAGGCGGTGTTGTATGCCCGGAGGCGGTGTGGTATGCCCGGAGGCGGTGCAGTATGCCCGGAGGCGGTGTTGTATGCCCGGAGGCGGTGTGGTATGCCCGGAGGCGGTGTAGTATGCCCGGAGGCGGTGTTGTATGCCCGGAGGCGGTGTGGTATGCCCGGAGGCGGTGTAGTATGCCCGGAGGCGGTGTTGTATGCCCGGAGGCGGTGTGGTATGCCCGGAGGCGGTACAACACCGCCTCCGGGCATGATGATGATAATGATGATGATGATGATGATGATGATGATGATGATGATGATGATGATGATGATGATGATGATGATGATGATGATGATGATGATGATGATGATGATGATGATGATGATGATGATGATGATGATGATGATGATGATGATGATGATGATGATGATGATGATGATGATGATGATGATGATGATGATGATGATGATGATGATGATGTTGCTGATGATGATGTTGCTGATGATGATGTTGCTGATGATGATGTTGTTGATGATGTTGCTGATGATGTTGCTGATGATGTTGCTGATGATGTTGCTGATGATGTTGATGATGATGTTGATGATGATGTTGATGATGATGTTGATGATGATGTTGATGATGATGTTGATGATGATGTTGCTGATGATGTTGCTGATGATGTTGCTGATGATGTTGCTGATGATGTTGCTGATGATGTTGCTGGTGATATTGCTGATGATGTTGCTGATGATGTTGCTGATGATGACGTGAGACGGTGTGGTATGCCCGGAGGCGGTCTGGTATGCCCGGAGGCGGTGTAGTATGCCCGGAGGCGGTGTTGTATGCCCGGAGGCGGTGTGGTATGCCCGGAGGCGGTGCAGTATGCCCGGAGGCGGTGTTGTATGCCCGGAGGCGGTGTTGTATGCCCGGAGGCGGTGTAGTATGCCCGGAGGCGGTGTTGTATGCCCGGAGGCGGTGTGGTATGCCCGGAAGCGGTGTAGTATGCCCGGAGGCGGTGTTGTATGCCCGAAGGCGGTGTGGTATGCCCGGAGGCGGTACAACACCGCCTCCAGGCATGATGATGATAATGATGATGATGATGATGATGATGATGATGATGATGATGATGATGATGATGATGATGATTATGATGATGATGATGATGATGATGATGATGATGATGATGATGATGATGATGATGAGGATGATGATGATGATGATGATGATGATGATGATGATGATGATGATGATGATGATGATGATGATGATGTTGCTGATGATGATGTTGCTGATGATGATGTTGCTGATGATGATGTTGTTGATGATGTTGCTGATGATGTTGCTGATGATGTTGCTGATGATGTTGCTGATGATGTTGATGATGATGTTGATGATGATGTTGATGATGATGTTGATGATGATGTTGATGATGATGTTGCTGATGATGTTGCTGATGATGTTGCTGATGATGTTGCTGATGATGTTGCTGATGATGTTGCTGGTGATGTTGCCGATGATGTTGCTGATGATGTTGCTGATGATGACGTGAGACGGTGTGGTATGCCCGGAGGCGGTGTTGTATGCCCGGAGGCGGTGTTGTATGCCCGGAGGCGGTGTGGTATGCCCGGAGGCGGTGTTGTATGCCCGGAGGCGGTGTTGTATGCCCGGAGGCGGTGTGGTATGCCCGGAGGCGGTGTTGTATGCCCGGAGGCGGTGTTGTATGCCCTGAGACGGTCTGGTATGCCCGGAGGCGGTGTAGTATGCCCGGAGGCGGTGTTGTATGCCCGGAGGCGGTGTGGTATGCCCGGAGGCGGTGCAGTATGCCCGGAGGCGGTGTTGTATGCCCGGAGGCGGTGTGGTATGCCCGGAGGCGGTGTAGTATGCCCGGAGGCGGTGTTGTATGCCCGGAGGCGGTGTGGTATGCCCGGAGGCGGTGTAGTATGCCCGGAGGCGGTGTTGTATGCCCGGAGGCGGTGTGGTATGCCCGGAGGCGGTACAACACCGCCTCCGGGCATGATGATGATAATGATGATGATGATGATGATGATGATGATGATGATGATGATGATGATGATGATGATGATGATGATGATGATGATGAGGATGATGATGATGATGATGATGATGATGATGATGATGATGATGATGATGATGATGGTGATGATGATGATGATGATGATGATGATGATGATGATGATGATGATGATGATGATGATGATGATGATGATGATGATGATGATGTTGCTGATGATGATGTTGCTGATGATGATGTTGCTGATGATGATGTTGTTGATGATGTTGCTGATGATGTTGCTGATGATGTTGCTGATGATGTTGCTGATGATGTTGATGATGATGTTGATGATGATGTTGATGATGATGTTGATGATGATGTTGATGATGATGTTGATGATGATGTTGATGATGATGTTGATGATGATGTTGATGATGATGTTGATGTTGATGATGATGTTAATGATGATGTTGATGATGATGTTGATGATGATGTTGCTGATGATGTTGCTGATGATGTTGCTGATGATGTTGCTGGTGATGTTGCTGATGATGTTGCTGATGATGTTGCTGATGATGTTGCTGATGATGACGTGAGACGGTGTGGTATGCCCGTTTGCGGTGTTGTATGCCCGGAGGC
>JAXIVJ010004925.1:0-2500 GCA_036785665.1 Chirona hameri
AATTTATTTTTAAGATGGACCACTGATGGTTGACTCCCTTTCATTCTAGCTTCATGTATTGCGAGCTTAGCTAATGCTATTATGAGTGTTTGTAATGGCGTCGAGCCAGCTGAGGAAAATCATTATTTTACATTGAGAGGGACGTAATGTTGTTGAACATTTTTCCGAATATTGTTCGTAAAACGTTATTGGTTTATTTGTTGCGCAAAGTCACTCTCACTTTATCGTGCGATACGGAAGAACGTGTATTAACAAAAACAATATATGACAGGGTTTCGGACTTTGGACCGGTTTCGCGGCCAAAGCCAACCCGAAATCAATGTTTTGGTTTCACTGCAAAACACAACCTATCCGGATCAGTTTTTCGTGAAGAATTCGAATCTGGAATCGAAAATACCATGGCATCTATTTTTTGTGTAAACCCGTGAGGGTATCTCCCTGCTCACTTCGCGTCTGCGTGCGAGAGAATGAGCATAGTGTGAACTCCGCCAAGCATATAGTTGCGGTGCTACGGCTCTTCGAAGTTGGGCGACCAAATATGTTTACCCTGAAAAACGCGTTTTGGACATTTCTCGTCTTTTACGCTAAACTATGCATACTCAGAGTAAATATATTTAACTTTTGAGGATGGCAAAAGAAAGTCCACTTACTTTCCAACATTTTGACGCAAGTTTGTCAAGATTGGTAAAAAAAACTGCCGCTGGTATATTTTGCCTTGTATAAACACCGTTTTTACTAAACTCGTTAAATCGGCAGGGAAACCAATAGGATCTGTAGACAAGATGTTCAGGTACAATAGCTACTGGTGTTCTAATCGATGTAGGCCTTTTCACAACAAGAAATACAAGAGGGTGATTTTTTTACAAGGTGAGGTCAACAACAACACGCGAGCACGGAACCATTGATTTCACCGTCAATATAGCTCGCAGAATATGGACACTGGCACCATTTTGTGCCTAAGGCTTTGCTCAGTCGATCCATATCCATGTTTTTAGAACCTGGATAAGTGTTGTAGAATAATGGTTACATGGGGAATTGTTACTAATTTTCCCTATTTGAATATATTTTTTACTCTGATCGGTTCGGCTAAGATCCATCGCAGGCACAGCGTCTTAATTAAATGTGAAGAACTAATTGAACTCGATATCCTCTGAAGGCAAATTGAATGAACAAGAGAATGAGCATAGTGCGAACTCCGTCAAGCATATGGTTGTGGTGCTCCGGCTCTTCGAAGTTGGGCGACCACATATTTTTCTACCCTGCAAAAACGCGTGTTTGCCATTTGTTTGTCTTTTACGCTAAACTATTCATACTTAGAGTAAATATATTTTTTTTTAGGATGGCAAATGAAAGTTCATTTGCTTTCCAACATTTTGACGCTAAGTTTGTTAAGATCGGTAAAAAGAACTGCCGCTTGTATATTTTGTTTACACCCGTGTCCGCAAAACCGGTCCAGAGACCGACACCCTGTCATATGCCAAGAGCGTGGTAAAACGCATCATGCCATGCAATTCTGGTTAGCTCCGCAGCCCTAATCAACATTGAAAATAAAACTGGTCACGATTTGTCACCGGGCGAGTGATCTACAGCCGAACCGCATCGGCACGACCCTCAATCAATACCATTTGGTTAATCTATGCCGAGCATGCCAGGTGAACCTTCATTATAATTGAGACATGTGAAAGCGACCCATTGCCCACTGGAGCCGGCTGTCGCCTCTTGATGTGGCCTCCTTCAGCTTTCCGAAATGCGGCGGGGTGGGAGGGGAGGAAAGCAGAGCAGAGCAGAGCAGAGCAGAGCAGAGCAGAGCAGAGCAGAGCAGAGCAGAGCAGAGCAGAGCAGAGCAGAGCAGAGCAGAGCGGAGCAGAGCAGAGCAGAGCAGAGCAGAGCAGAGCAGAGCAGAGCAGAGCAGAGCAGAGCAGAGCAGAGCAGAGCAGAGCAGAGCAGAGCAGAGCAGAGCAGAGCAGAGCAGAGCAGAGCGGAGCGGAGCGGAGCAGAGCGGAGCAGAGCAGAGCAGAGCGGAGCGGAGCGGAGCGGAGCGGAGCGGAGCGGAGCAGAGCAGAGCAGAGCAGAGCAGAGCAGAGCAGAGCAGAGCAGAGCAGAGCAGAGCAGAGCAGAGCAGAGCAGAGCAGAGCAGAGCAGAGCAGAGCAGAGCAGAGCAGAGCAGAGCAGAGCAGAGCAGAGCAGAGCAGAGCAGAGCAGAGCAGAGCAGAGCAGAGCAGAGCAGAGCAGAGCAGAGCAGAGCAGAGCAGAGCAGAGCAGAGCAGAGCAGAGCAGAGCAGAGCAGAGCAGAGCAGAGCGGAGCGGAGCGGAGCGGAGCGGAGCGGAGCAGAGCAGAGCAGAGCAGAGCAGAGCAGAGCAGAGCAGAGCGGAGCGGAGCGGAGCGGAGCGGAGCGGAGCGGAGCAGAGCAGAGCAGAGCAGAGCAGAGCAGAGCAGAGCAGAGCAGAGCAGAGCAGAGCAGAGCAGAGCAGAGCAGAGCAGAGCAGAGCAGAGCAGAGC